>LS485532.1:0-133617 GCA_900490705.1 Pristionchus arcanus
TTGCTACGTCGTCGTTGTTATTTCTTCTCTTCCCCAAGGATAAATCTGTTAGTATCAAGACCGTCTACTCGTTCCAATTGAGCAAGGACATAACAGTAGGCGTGAAAGATTGGTAGACGCTCGAGACTCTCAGAGCATACCCTGAGGGGTTGCCCCTTTTATTATTGCGAAGGTCGTGGAATAGAATGAGGAAAAAGCGATCAGACTCAAAAAATATCATTGACCACTATGACCCGTGTACATTTGTAAGAGGAAAACGGTGAAAAAACTATTTATCGACATTACATGAAAGATTGTGAGATTTAATTCATGAAAGCAGGAAAAAAGTTCAGAATTGAATTATGTTATTCAGATATTTGTCCATTAACGTGCGCCAAACACTTTGAAATTTTACCAATGCCGCTCCTCTTCTTTTGCAATGTGATGAATTCTCAAGGAGTCCCATGCAACTCAATGAAATAAGTTATTTTTTTTAATCGAGAGGTTAATAGAAACTTACTTTTTACGTGAAATCCGTTTTTTACGAAGTCGAGTTTGCGCAACGTAGGATCAATTATGCACGAAGAAATGTGCAAGGAAATTTTCTTATCGACCTTCGTTAAGCTCTGAATTTACCAACTATTATCTAAGCTAAACATGTGTCTTACATCTTTCAGCAAAATTATATCCCGAGCAGGAATGAATTCATCGTGCCAGTAAATCATCAATGTATCCAACTTTCTAGAAAACATATCAAGAATAGTTTGCGCCCAATATTGCATGTTGAAAAGTTGCTTGAGTGGAGAATCTATTGAAAACTGCCGAATTGTGATAGCACGCACGAGAGAGGCTAATTCGAGAAGTTTAACAACTGAAATAACTAAGAAATTGGTAAAATTAAATTTTAAAAACCTGGTTTTGAAATGCGAACATTTCTCGCATGTATTCCAAAAATTTCCACTTTATGATCCTTTATTATTTTTTTGATATTTTTGCTGAAATTATCAATGATTAAACCTGTCGTTTGTTACATGTCATGCGCGTGACCGAAACGTTAGGTGCGTTTAAAACAACATGTAGCCTACCAGCTGAAAATAAATTATCTGAAAAAAATGCTTACAAACTGCCATCGGTAAGCTCCGTTGAGGCATCAATGTGCAGTTTGCGGATCTTTTGTCCTTGCAGCAGCATCTTTTGCACGATTGAAGAATACCCGATTCGATCCCCGCATTCACGCAAAGATAGTTCTTCGATTCGACTGCCCATGCAATTTTGCAAGTGCTCAATTGTGCGCGCACTTTCTGGATATTGTTTTGGGATCTCCACAGGGAAACCCTGGAATCATTGCCTCTCCACTTGTGTACATCATGATTTGACTATCAAAATCAGAGAGAACTTTCAATATGTGATACTCGAGACATTACGTACTTTCACTCCATTGCCATAATCCATTGTGCGTAGTCGTCTAAGAAATCCCGGAGGCGGGCCGAGCAATTTTAATCGTAGCTTAAGCACTTTCCAATTCCTGTTTGACTTTACGCCAACACTGCGTGTCAGATCGAACTGGAATATTTTTTTTATAAATTAATATATCGTGCGTTTCAAATGCGCAGCAAACTCAATGTGCTGGTTAGCGAGCCATTGATTGTCAGGGAGAAGGGACGAAGTAGGGGAGAAGAGGGAACTTCTTCGGTTTTTGGCCCAGTCAACAACCGCTCCGAATGTGGAGGGGGTGGGGAATGAGAATGGTAGGGAGGGTATACTCTACGAGAAAAGGTTGGGCCAAAATCCGAAGAAGTGCCGAGAAGAAAGCTGGTAGATCAATCGCCTCCTCCCTCCACACATTGTCAATTCGTAAAAGGTCAGCTACGAGTGGAATCGAAAATAATCTCACGATACTAGTGTGTTCAACTACGTCAGCATTGAGGAAAAATCGCAGTTCCTCCACAATAACAATGGAACCAGGTTGAAGGGCCCACTGGTCCACGTGCCATTTCAGCATTCGAGAGGCCTGCAATTATTGACATTTGCGAGCTTAAAAGGTGATATTTTCAGGAACTCTTACCCGTCTGAGCAGCAATACCGACTCGGGTGCATATTCAATGATGCTACGCATGAGGTCGCAGGGAAGTTGTTCAAACGACGAAAGGGAAGTTGCAGGGGAGCATGCTTGTGAGTGTTTCGAGCGCTTCTGACGCATACTTATGTCCATTTCGGAAGTCCGCTTCGACTGTTTGAGAGTTGCCATCTTGATATCTTAAATGAAAGACTCAATAGATGAAATAAGACAATATGTTTGAAACGGACGAGTGAATGTCTTGAGCCGAAGTGGACGCTTCTACTTCGCGGTTGATTGGAAATGAAGGAGCACTACCAGAGGAGTATAGCTCGAGAAATGATACCGACGTCTCTTCATTTTGTACACTCTCTCGCCCGCTCGGTCGACGAGAGAGTGTGTGAAATGAAGAGACCGTGGTATCATTTCTCGAGCTATACAGAGGAGTCCCCGGCAGGGAGGCTCGCTCTTGCTGTGACAGAACAATTGTAGAGGCGTCGCACGAAAGAGGAGATCAATCTATTGTACTTTAGCAATTGTGAATGGTTAAGTGATTTGGGACGCGCATTTTTCACGCTTCTTCGAATACATATGAGAATTCCCAGTGGGAAGATAAGAGAGCGCCTTCTCTCACGAGCCTTTGTCACTAATTCGTTTTATAATGTTAACATGTGTTACAATTTTCTTTCATTTTTTCTCTATCACGTTCAGAGAAATGATCCCTGGTGACCGGCATAAACGCGGTTTGGATGGAAAAGACGGTTCTCTGCCCAAACGAAGAAAGCCTTTCACCGAGTGCCACGATGTCCCTCCCACTTCACTACTCGAGAAAATTCCTTATGAGCTCATGTCGGTCATTCTCGAGCACGCACCGATGTCCGTAACACATCTCAGACTGGTCAGTCTTCGTTAAAATTGGCTGTTTGATCAATTTCGAATGCAGACTTCCCGGATTCTAAAGTATAACGTGGATAAACACGCTCAGCAACGGTCTTCCATTCAAATCCTGGAGTCGTTGGAGTTAGTTGGCCTGGAAATTGCGAGTAATTATACACAATTATCGAGAATAGTAATGCAAAATTCCAGAAGTATTCGTCGAAAATTGTGCAGATGCGAAGTAAAAAGTATTTGAACTTGCTCAAGTTACGTTTGCTACTTCGTGGACTTCCCAGAAAATATCAGCAGCGCATAGAATGCATCTCGAATAACATAGACCGATGTTTAGCAGTGAGTCTTTATATTTAGTATCGATATCTAGCAGTGAGGGATACCTAAATGATTTCGCCGTTCAGTCGCTGTAATAGGGATTGGCCAATATCGGCGCCACTGGTTTTTTTAGTACTGCTATCACTTGCTGTGAGCAGATGACGCTAACATCAGACGTGCGCCATTTCAATGATTTCAGTTTCGGTTTACCACTATCGAAGACGATGCGAAGAGCATTCTGGAGTTCCTGGGAGATTGCATAGGCACTCGAATTGGAGCTTTCACAAATTTCATAAGCACCGATGAAATAGAAGCAACAGGATTGAGCAAGTTACTGCAAGGCAAGAATATCCTCAAGTTGCATATTGCTATGAAAAGGGTGTTTACTGATGAGCATTTGTGAGTAAAAAAGTTGCATTTTTGATCTGCAGTTAATTTTCAGTTTATATATCAAGGAAAAAATAAATCTGCATAACGTGGAAAAGCTTGAATTGATGCTGGCAGATGCATCGACTTCAAATCCAGGTATATGCTTACTATTTTCATGAATTTTGTCCCATGATATTACAGCTAATGCAATGCTTCTTGAATTCGCATCACTAGTCCGAGCTCTCAAAATTACACAGCTGGACGCAAGCCCGACCAAACGCCTATTCGGCTTTCAGAATATTGACTGGGCTGAAGTCATTCTTGATATGTTTTCAAGAAAAATGGACAAGCTTGAAATTGTGCAGACTTCAAACGCATGCATTCGTACTCAGCATGTTAATATTCTCCGAGATGTAAGACTTTCGCATAATATTTGACACATTTCATTATTTTGATTTTGTATTTCAGAAACTACCGATACTAGACAAGAAAGTTTGGATGAATGTTTCATTCAGATTTGAAGACGCTAGTCTGAGAAAACTTGACTACATAACGGATTCAAACCTAATAAAAAGTAAGATTTTACTCGCAATATTTTTTAATTCATTGTATTCAGCTCGTTGGAACAGTGTAAGAGGGGATATGCTCTCAATCAAACACACGACCAGAAAAGACGAGATATTTTGAAAAAATAATAAGACTAATTGCTTTGATTATTGAAATATAATTAATTTTTCATAACAAACAACATTTAAATACAAATTATTGTGATATATTGAAAAATAATGTTGCGAACAGAGAGAACACACAAAATTATTCCCATATAAATATGTTAAATCTTTAAAATTGTGAATAAGCGATTTTCGAGTGCTAGAAAATCTAACAAATCCAAAATATCACTGTTTCTCAAGTTAGTCAATGAATCGTTCATCCCATCAAGCAGTAGTGCTCAGATAAGAGCGGGCATGAGAATATCAGAAACAAGCTTATTTTTATGACAAATCTATGTTATTTAGAACGATTTTGTTAGTTACTACTGCTTTGCTAGAGATATTGATGATGGCGTGACAGCTTTCATGTTGCTGCTCTTTGAGCGGTGAACAATTGATCAATGCACATTATTCATAGTCAGGGAATCACCACCAATGGCCCCAAGGGAGCATCCATGGACAGTCCTTCCACATGTAGTATCGAATGAGAATGCCGAAAGCGGCGAGAACGATCCCTAGGAGAACGAGGCCCACGATGAAACCTGAAAATTGCGAACATTGAGGGCATAAACTTGGAACTTTTCAACGTTATTTCAATGACTGCCTGAAATCTGGAGTTTCCGTGTGTCCCCTCGCGCCCCCTCGCCTTCCCCCAACTCGAGCTTTGGAAAAATTGCCAGGAATTGTTGAAATCCGAACGATTCTAATTGATAGTCAACGATTCCTGCAATTCGACGCAAATTTTTGCTCAAGCAGTCCGAAAGCGAGTGGACACCCGGTGACACCCGGGGCGTCCCGTATTCAGGCGGGGAATCTGACCGGGACTCATTTTGTCACCGCTGCTTGGAGAAGAGTTCGAAGAGGAACCGGATCTGTGATTTCCTCCATAGGAACGTTCCTCCGAGGAGCTGGAAGCTGAAAACGATTGATCTCAACTACCTAATTAATTAGCTTGTTTATACCGTGCTTCTCGCTAGGTGCAGCACAGAAGAATTCGATGTCGTTTAGATCTTTGAACTCAATTCGATCCATTTCACCTGAAAAATAGCCAAATATAATATTTAAAATAAATTGGAATGAACACCTTTCACTTTATAGTAGTACGAAGCGTTCGAGGATGTGGTGTTATAATCAGGGTATACTGCTGAAACAGACACTGTTATTTGTAGGCAAAGTTAGAAGGAAAAAGTTACATTTCGTTGTACCATCATCGCAGCCATATTCGTCAATTTCTTTGATTGTTCCATTATGACGAGCCCTTCAATTCATACTTTTTATCCCCAATATTTTCCGCATAACTATTATAATAATCGCTTTGATATCCTGAATCTTTCTATGTAGTGCTTAATATTATAATTCACCCAATATCCTTGGTTATTCAGGAAATCAATTATCTATTAAAAAGAGAAGCTTTACAAACATCAATGTTTCAGTGGAAGTGCAACAAGACTGGTTAATCGCCAGTCCTGGATTCGTCATCTGAAGAATGGTTTGGTTATTTAATTATATTAATACGTTCGCTGAAGGATAAATTACAACAAAAAAGTCTCTACCAAGAGTATCAGGTCATCACATATTGGCACCCGAACGTCAAAGCCCTTCAAAGTTATTGTTCTCGAAGGAAATTGTTTCCTCTTCAACATGTCACAATCTGACAATGAATCTAAAAAAACACGTATGAAAAACAAAGATTAAAACAAGATTTCTAGTTTAATCCAAACACTAACCTTCCCAAACACTTTCGGCAAGTACAAGAATGCACAAAATTATAAGATTCTGAAATAACAAACGAAAGATTAATAGTGAAGAAAATAACCTCATAAGAAGACGAACGTACCATGATGAACCCTCAATGACTTTATATCGGCCGAAATGTGCAGACGACTAGAAATGGGACATGAATTTTCAAAGAGAATAAATAGCCCAGTAAAAAGTGTTAGGGCGACTCAATCATCTGAACCACTTTCGATGATCACATAATCTGAGCAATCCCATCAAGTTTTGTTAGTAGTCGAATAAGATATGTAGTTTCAGAGAAAATCTGTCTGCGAATGTGTTTGACGTCAGATTACTGTTCTGTTTTGTTTGACGTCAGTACTTTTATTGTTGAGGCAACTTTACAATTAGAGCTCGAGAGAGGAGCCGCCGTCTCTTCATTCCTTACAGTCTTTCGTAACTCGAGCGGGCGCGAGAGTGTATGAAATAAAGGGACGTCGGCTCATTTCTCGAGCTCTATTCGCAATTCATTCGAGCCCTGCTCAATCAACACACGTGGCTGCTGCAACAGAGAATGAGTTGTAGTCATCCTCGGTAGTGAGTACCTGAGTAAAGGATAATATATATATTCTTAATTCTTCAGGAGAATTCAATCACACCCTTCGCTTGTCGCCCCAAGCCGGCTGGCCCATGACCTGCCCCACGTAGGGCCCAGCCACGGTCATGGGTTTCATGGAGTCAGACGCCAGTGCTGGAGCGCCAGGTATGCTCACCACCATCCACACGCCCATCAGACAGGTGAGCATTCGGGTATCTCCCACGTACGTTCGCCGATCAACCGTACGAAGATAGTTCATCTTGATATTTCTCAGATAATACTTTCATAACAATTCATGCTTGGAATGGACTCTCCTCACTTTGTGGTGATCGCAAGAACGTTAGTGAAATAAGGGGCTGGCAGCAATCGATGTTTTTCTTTCAGTTTTAGGGACACCGACACCGATTCATTCGATGCGGATGGCACTGCAAAGTGGGGGTATTTCTGGTATTTTTTATGTGTTTTGCCCTGAGAGACGCTGGAAATTACTTCTTTCCTCGAGTTAATTCGAGCGCATACCAACGGTGTAATAGACCACTTAGAGGAACACTTTTTGTTATTGTTTTCACCGAGCGCGCGTAAACTTTCCCCTTCACTCTTTCACTCTTTCCACTGTTCCCCTACTGAGGTTCCGGGATTAGGCGATCAGTGTCCAGACAATGCGGTGAATGATCACCGTCCAATATTTCCATTACATTGCTCTCATTCCCGGCGAACAACAGAAATCGTTCATTATTGTCCTTATTCGCGTCGGTTAAAATTATTATTAATTACCCATTGGCCGTCGAATTTCTTCGTTTTATTTTGCCAAATTTTCGAATTTCGCAGAAAAAAATGAAATATTTCAGAATCGAATGAACTTCTCAACATGCTGCCTCGTTCTTCTCGTATCTTCACTTGTGCTGGCCACACCGCACATTCGAGAGGTAATTCTGATCTGAATGATTAATTATTGCCCAGTAGTACATAGAGTATTGAATACTACTTCAGAAGCGCCAAAACCTGCCCAGTCCATCCGGCAATCTAGCCGGCTCGATGCCTAATCCTCAGCAAGCGCAGCAAATTCTAGCCAATCTGGCTAAAATGGCCCAAATGGCTCAAATGGCCCAAAATATGGGCAAGGGCAGTAATAAGGTATGCCAAAGTTTGATGCAGATGTAGTGAAAAAAATCGAATTTCAGATGGGCAGCCAGAACATTCCTCCCATTCCGCAGATTCCACAGAACATTCCCAACTTCGGCAACTTTGGCAGAAAATGAGCACCGCTGCGCGGCTAATGTAAATTGGAACATGAATA
Source organism: Pristionchus arcanus (assembly GCA_900490705.1). Lineage (NCBI taxonomy): Eukaryota > Metazoa > Nematoda > Chromadorea > Rhabditida > Neodiplogasteridae > Pristionchus > Pristionchus arcanus. The sequence goes on from LS485532.1 coordinate 7,932, forward strand.
AACCACAGTTTCGCTGTGTAATCGAAAAGATATGAGAAGTGTTCAGAAAATACAAATTCCAGAGCTTTGCTTATCGTTCTGTCATGCAGTTATTATTAATTTGTTCTTTATTATACACACACTGCCACTAGAGAGGAGCCGACGTCCCTTTATTTCATACACTCTCGCGCCCGCTCGAGTTACGAAAGACTGTAAGGAATGAAGAGACGGCGGCTCCTCTCTCGAGCTCTAATTGTAAAGTTGCCTCAACAATAAAAGTACTGACGTCAAACAAAACAGAACAGTAATCTGACGTCAAACACATTCGCAGACAGATTTTCTCTGAAACTACATATCTTATTCGACTACTAACAAAACTTGATGGGATTGCTCAGATTATGTGATCATCGAAAGTGGTTCAGATGATTGAGTCGCCCTAACACTTTTTACTGGGCTATTTATTCTCTTTGAAAATTCATGTCCCATTTCTAGTCGTCTGCACATTTCGGCCGATATAAAGTCATTGAGGGTTCATCATGGTACGTTCGTCTTCTTATGAGGTTATTTTCTTCACTATTAATCTTTCGTTTGTTATTTCAGAATCTTATAATTTTGTGCATTCTTGTACTTGCCGAAAGTGTTTGGGAAGGTTAGTGTTTGGATTAAACTAGAAATCTTGTTTTAATCTTTGTTTTTCATACGTGTTTTTTTAGATTCATTGTCAGATTGTGACATGTTGAAGAGGAAACAATTTCCTTCGAGAACAATAACTTTGAAGGGCTTTGACGTTCGGGTGCCAATATGTGATGACCTGATACTCTTGGTAGAGACTTTTTTGTTGTAATTTATCCTTCAGCGAACGTATTAATATAATTAAATAACCAAACCATTCTTCAGATGACGAATCCAGGACTGGCGATTAACCAGTCTTGTTGCACTTCCACTGAAACATTGATGTTTGTAAAGCTTCTCTTTTTAATAGATAATTGATTTCCTGAATAACCAAGGATATTGGGTGAATTATAATATTAAGCACTACATAGAAAGATTCAGGATATCAAAGCGATTATTATAATAGTTATGCGGAAAATATTGGGGATAAAAAGTATGAATTGAAGGGCTCGTCATAATGGAACAATCAAAGAAATTGACGAATATGGCTGCGATGATGGTACAACGAAATGTAACTTTTTCCTTCTAACTTTGCCTACAAATAACAGTGTCTGTTTCAGCAGTATACCCTGATTATAACACCACATCCTCGAACGCTTCGTACTACTATAAAGTGAAAGGTGTTCATTCCAATTTATTTTAAATATTATATTTGGCTATTTTTCAGGTGAAATGGATCGAATTGAGTTCAAAGATCTAAACGACATCGAATTCTTCTGTGCTGCACCTAGCGAGAAGCACGGTATAAACAAGCTAATTAATTAGGTAGTTGAGATCAATCGTTTTCAGCTTCCAGCTCCTCGGAGGAACGTTCCTATGGAGGAAATCACAGATCCGGTTCCTCTTCGAACTCTTCTCCAAGCAGCGGTGACAAAATGAGTCCCGGTCAGATTCCCCGCCTGAATACGGGACGCCCCGGGTGTCACCGGGTGTCCACTCGCTTTCGGACTGCTTGAGCAAAAATTTGCGTCGAATTGCAGGAATCGTTGACTATCAATTAGAATCGTTCGGATTTCAACAATTCCTGGCAATTTTTCCAAAGCTCGAGTTGGGGGAAGGCGAGGGGGCGCGAGGGGACACACGGAAACTCCAGATTTCAGGCAGTCATTGAAATAACGTTGAAAAGTTCCAAGTTTATGCCCTCAATGTTCGCAATTTTCAGGTTTCATCGTGGGCCTCGTTCTCCTAGGGATCGTTCTCGCCGCTTTCGGCATTCTCATTCGATACTACATGTGGAAGGACTGTCCATGGATGCTCCCTTGGGGCCATTGGTGGTGATTCCCTGACTATGAATAATGTGCATTGATCAATTGTTCACCGCTCAAAGAGGCATTGATCAATTGTTCACCGCTCAAAGAGGCATTGATCAATTGTTCACCGCTCAAAGAGGCATTGATCAATTGTTCACCGCTCAAAGAGGCATTGATCAATTGTTCACCGCTCAAAGAGGCATTGATCAATTGTTCACCGCTCAAAGAGGCATTGATCAATTGTTCACCGCTCAAAGAGGCATTGATCAATTGTTCACCGCTCAAAGAGCAGCAACATGAAAGCTGTCACGCCATCATCAATATCTCTAGCAAAGCAGTAGTAACTAACAAAATCGTTCTAAATAACATAGATTTGTCATAAAAATAAGCTTGTTTCTGATATTCTCATGCCCGCTCTTATCTGAGCACTACTGCTTGATGGGATGAACGATTCATTGACTAACTTGAGAAACAGTGATATTTTGGATTTGTTAGATTTTCTAGCACTCGAAAATCGCTTATTCACAATTTTAAAGATTTAACATATTTATATGGGAATAATTTTGTGTGTTCTCTCTGTTCGCAACATTATTTTTCAATATATCACAATAATTTGTATTTAAATGTTGTTTGTTATGAAAAATTAATTATATTTCAATAATCAAAGCAATTAGTCTTATTATTTTTTCAAAATATCTCGTCTTTTCTGGTCGTGTGTTTGATTGAGAGCATATCCCCTCTTACACTGTTCCAACGAGCTGAATACAATGAATTAAAAAATATTGCGAGTAAAATCTTACTTTTTATTAGGTTTGAATCCGTTATGTAGTCAAGTTTTCTCAGACTAGCGTCTTCAAATCTGAATGAAACATTCATCCAAACTTTCTTGTCTAGTATCGGTAGTTTCTGAAATACAAAATCAAAATAATGAAATGTGTCAAATATTATGCGAAAGTCTTACATCTCGGAGAATATTAACATGCTGAGTACGAATGCATGCGTTTGAAGTCTGCACAATTTCAAGCTTGTCCATTTTTCTTGAAAACATATCAAGAATGACTTCAGCCCAGTCAATATTCTGAAAGCCGAATAGGCGTTTGGTCGGGCTTGCGTCCAGCTGTGTAATTTTGAGAGCTCGGACTAGTGATGCGAATTCAAGAAGCATTGCATTAGCTGTAATATCATGGGACAAAATTCATGAAAATAGTAAGCATATACCTGGATTTGAAGTCGATGCATCTGCCAGCATCAATTCAAGCTTTTCCACGTTATGCAGATTTATTTTTTCCTTGATATATAAACTGAAAATTAACTGCAGATCAAAAATGCAACTTTTTTACTCACAAATGCTCATCAGTAAACACCCTTTTCATAGCAATATGCAACTTGAGGATATTCTTGCCTTGCAGTAACTTGCTCAATCCTGTTGCTTCTATTTCATCGGTGCTTATGAAATTTGTGAAAGCTCCAATTCGAGTGCCTATGCAATCTCCCAGGAACTCCAGAATGCTCTTCGCATCGTCTTCGATAGTGGTAAACCGAAACTGAAATCAATGAAATGGCGAACGTCTGATGTTAGAGTCATCTGCTCACAGCAAGTGATAGCAGTACTAAAAAAACCAGTGGCGCCGATATTGGCCAATCCCTATTACAGCGACTGAACGGCGAAATCATTTAGGTATCCCACACTGCTAGATATCGATACTAAATATAAAGACTCACTGCTAAACATCGGTCTATGTTATTCGAGATGCATTCTATGCGCTGCTGATATTTTCTGGGAAGTCCACGAAGTAGCAAACGTAACTTGAGCAAGTTCAAATACTTTTTACTTCGCATCTGCACAATTTTCGACGAATACTTCTGGAATTTTGCATTACTATTCTCGATAATTGTGTATAATTACTCGCAATTTCCAGGCCAACTAACTCCAACGACTCCAGGATTTGAATGGAAGACCGTTGCTGAGCGTGTTTATCCACGTTATACTTTAGAATCCGGGAAGTCTGCATTCGAAATTGATCAAACAGCCAATTTTAACGAAGACTGACCAGTCTGAGATGTGTTACGGACATCGGTGCGTGCTCGAGAATGACCGACATGAGCTCATAAGGAATTTTCTCGAGTAGTGAAGTGACAGTGACAGCGTGGCGCTCGGTGAAAGGCTTTCTTCGTTTGGGCAGCGAACCGTCTTTTCCATCCAAACCGCGTTTATGCCGGTCGCCAGGGATCATTTCTCTGAACGTGAAAGAGAAAAAATGAAAGAAAATTGTAACACATGTTAACATTATAAAACGAATTAGTGACAAAGGCACAGCTCGTGGGAGAAGGCGCTCTCTTATCTGCCTGCTGGAAATTCTCATATGTATTCGAAGAAGCGTGAAAAATGCGCGTCCAAAATCACTTAACCATTCACAATTGCTAAAGTACAATAGTTTGATCTCCTCTTTCGTGCGACGCCTCCACAATTGTTCTGTCACAGCAAGAGCGAGCCTCCCTGCCGGGAACTCTTCTGGTAGTGCTCCTTCATTTCCAATCAACCGCAAATAAGACGCGTCCACTTCGGCTCAAGACATTCACTCGTCCGTTTCGAACATATTGTCTTATTTCATCTATTGAGTCTTTCCTGTTAGATAGAATTCGAAATGGCAACTCTCAAACGGTCGAAGCGGACTTCCGAAAAGGACGAAAGGATGCAGCCGAAGCGCTCGAAACACTCGCAAGCAAGCTCCGCTGCAACTTCCCTATCGTCGTTTGAACAACTTCCCTGCGACCTCATGCGGAGCATCATTGAATATGCGCCAGAGTCGATAACGTGACGTCGTCTGGAGCCAACGGAGGCTCGACGGCAAAAACCAATATGCCCATCGTCTTCAGCACCTTCAAGAACACCAAAACACAAAGTTTGAGAGAATCGACATTTTTTTACTGTGCCGACCCTTGTCCGATTCTTACGCGAACGGGCTCCTGTATACCTGATTATCTAGTCAATATTTGGAAAACTTACCTCTTCCGAAGGATCATTTCGGCCTGTTTGTCACTATCTTCCGAGTTGCTAATCAGAATCGTTTGTGTTCTCTGAAGATTATCAATAAATGTAAATTATTGTTCTAATCAAATTCAATATCCTTACCGCAGTCAGGACATCCCTCATTCGGGTAGTCCATCTTTCCAATTCCGATGAGTGCACTCGATCGAATTCATCGAATATAACAAACTTGAGCTGATTGAGATCGATCTGAAATTTTCGTGAGGTTTGAAAAATATTTGTAGAAGATTATGACAAAAAAAAGGTAGTTCACCCGAGACATTTAAGTGAAACGCACCTTAGCGTCAATCAGAAAAGACGGCAGCAGCTTTTCTGTTGTGATTAATACGCTCGCGCCTCGGCTGCAAAATAGCCATGTATTTTTGGCACTTTTTTTTAGTTCCGTGCCGGGGCCCCGCCCCCTCACACTCTCACCGCCCCTTTCCTACCTTTCTTAAAAAAAGAATATTTTATGAGAGATGAGGCTGCTCAACTGACTCTCGAATTATCTTCAAATATTCGCCCATCATATCGTCTTTCCAGTACCACTGTGCGGAGAGGAGGCGTTTTTCTACAAATCGTGAATAGAGCTTCAACTTATTGTTAAATTTGTACGTGCTATGTAAGTTTAAAGCAGATGCAAACAGCAATGAAGTTTAATAAACATGAAAAATACCGTTGGTGTCCCGAGGAAAGAGAAGGTTGAACTGTGCGGCGATATCAAAGGCTTTCTTATCTGTTCGGGCGACAACGATACAATGGATGACTCCTGGTAGGCGACGCCGGTTTATCAGCTGCAGTAAGTATGAATTTCTTTTCGCGAAAACGAGTTAGTGGGAATTTCGATGAATCCCATTATTCATAACCCACATGTCTCAAAAAGGCTTGATGGGTGAAGAATGAATCCACTCATTTGGCGGTTTCTTTTACCGGACAGAGTGACGAGAGAGAGAGTTTGAGGAATGATGAGACGGTCTCTTCTCTCTGACTACTCACCGAGTCCAGCACTGCAATCATCCATGCGCTGCTCCTGCCGTAGCCCTTCGGTACTCCAAGAAGCAGATCTGCGCCCATCTGTAAGAGTTTTTTCTGCGTTTTTGTATCCATATTCACTTATTTTGTCCTGGTGACCATTATTTTCCCGAAATCATAATAAATAAGTATTCATTGATGCCTTTGTAACAGAAAGCCATATTTCCCGTTACATTGAAAAAGGATCTTTTAATAAGGGTATCATCATAATTGTAGCAATTTCACTTGGATCGCAGCTATTGTGGGCTTCTGAATCGGAAGCAGCGATGAATAGCTCGCTTGGACCTTCTTCCGTACGTTAGTGTGCTCGAGAAAGTTCCAATCACTGAAAGCCGGTATCTTCATGAATTCACATACAAATAACGAATACATGTTTCTGCGTCAAGCGAGTTTACAGAAAAAATATGAGAATTCAAGGTGGGACCCGCAAGACCTATTAGAATCGGAAACGGATCAGAAAGGATCTTACTCATCCATGTTCTCCCCTCGCCGCTCCACTCGATCTGCCAATGTGCCGCTGATTTTCACAATAGCTCGCCGAGGCGGCTAAAATGGTGTAAAAATAGAATTATTAAAGGTTTTTTTCTGCATCTGACACAATTCATATTTACTTTCTTACAGTGTCGAATACAGGCTTCTTGATTGATTTGTCAACAACTCTACGACGTGTCACTGTCGTGAAATCGTCTACGGACGGGCTGGACGAGTTTGATTGATGCGTAGAAGACATTGAATGAGAACATTGGAATCTGAATGTAAATGCACTTCGAGAGCGGACAGGATTGGAAAAGTAACAGTATCTCTTCTGATTACCAACACTAACCCTTTCTCTGCCCTTGCGCTAATGACGTCCGCATATGCAGGAGGGGATTTAGAAGCAAATGGTGAGTTGGAAGGAGATGATGAGAGTGATCTGTGCAAGAGATGTCAGATTTAATATCCTTCAGAACATAAAAAAATGCTCACCTTGGCGTTGGAGAACTGCTTGGAGTGCAGTACTCTGAGCTGCTGGAACTGCAAGTGAAACACGATAACTTACTGACTTTTCCCCTTTTGCACCCGATACTATTGCGCGATTGAGGACTGTGGTGGCGGAATGTCCCGTTCGGCGCCCTTGTGGAAATATCCGAGTACCGGGGAGGTGATCGATGAGATGACATTCGGTTTTCGCTAAATGGATAAAATACCCCAAATATGCGAAATATTGTTACCTTGCGGTGTCACGTCGGCCAGACATTTTCCAATAGCTGCTGAACCCTGTAACGCAAGGCAATAGAACAGGGTCAAACGGAGCAGATTTCTGCCACAACGAAGGGGATAAATGTGCGTAAGTGAGCCGAATGTGAAGACTGGCCATCCACTTATCGCGTCAGTTGACAGGAGAAAAAAAAACTGCGCGGTAGATAACTCGGTTTATAATTGTCGTATTATTTCTCTATATCATGAAATACGAGTAACAGGAGGCATGCGACCCAGTATAAGAATTGAATGCATCTCCCTTTTAAGGCAATAGTACGAATAGAAGGATGAGTCGAGTGAGGAACGCAAAGAGATCCCGTCCTCTCTCTCTCCTCCCTGCCCCCAAAAAAGCTTCACGTTGCTAAGCGGAGTGGCAGTGTCCATACGTCTTCCTCCCTCTGTCTCATTGTCAGCCCAATGCATAGTACAATTAGGACGAGGATAGAGCAAAAAATGAGTAGGAGTAAATCGGGGATAAATTAAAAATTAAATCAGTTGGAAACATATTCCTGCCAACCGAGAGGATAAAAAAACTGCAGAGAGTATCATCAATTCATAATTGTCGTTAGCATGACAATGGAAGAGAAGAGGAGAAGTAAAGAATCGCCGAGGGAGACTAAGTTAGCAAATACGCCAATGGGGAGAGTTTCCCCAGGTAGGAAAGATGTTACGAAAGGACGAGGGAGGGAAGGGAAGAGAAATGAGAAGAGAAATCCCGCAATTTTGCGGGATCCCGCATCCTCTTCACATAATCGTCTCGATCGTGCGGGATTCAATGAGAGGGAGGTGAGAAAAGGAAAAATGTTCATCTATTCACGATCCCGATCCCGAACCGGCAACCCTAATGCTCGCTACCGTATTCCCCTCATACCCCCGCGATCCATATCTCCATTTCCAAAATGTGAACAGGAGTAATGCAACGGCCTTTCACAATTTTCACTCTTTTATGATATTAATTTATCTGTTTCGTAGTCTTCATTTATATACTCAAGGCCTTCATTTATATACTCAAGGCATTTATACGATTTTATTTATTAAAACCTTTATAAATTGTCAATAAAACCAATAATTGAAACAATATATGAGCAGTTCATATTTTCAAACCAGATCAAACTTCAAACGTCTCATCAACTCTTGATCTGTGTTTGATAACCATTTTATTATTGCGATAATACCAACCATTTCCTGAAATTAGGTCTATTTCTGGCTTAGAAGGGTTAAAAACTCATACCTTGCACAAAGTGGTCATTCACTACGGATGTAAAATCTCGTGAGTATGCCGGACAGGCCGCATCGAACCAAATCTTCTTGCCGACCAGGGGTAATTGCTGTAAAGAAGTTAGAAAGTGAGACAGTTTGCCACGTCCGAACAATGACCATTCACATCCTGTGTACTATAAAAGAAATCTTTCTACAGTACAACAGTTCCGATGATTAGGGCTGTCCGGTTGGAGGATCCGTTTCTTCATTGCTCACTCTTCGGTTAGGGTCACGAGGGAGCAAGACGAGATACGTTTTCATCATCACGGTAGCCTATGGCTTTGAAACCGTAATTCAAAAAAAACGTAATCTCACCTCTCTGAGAATCTCCGCACACTCCAGGGTGAGATATCTAATGTAGGCAGAATTGTGTATACAGAGTTTGTCCAGTTTTCTCGAGAACATTTCGAGAATAATCGGCGCGAATTCTTCATCGACCAAGCCGAAGAAATAGTTTTTGCCTGGCGAAGAGATGGCTTCTTTTTGATCAATGTGCAAGGCACGAACGAGCGTCGATAATGCGAGCAGAACACTTTCTAAATAGAGCCATTTACATATCTTCCATGAAAATATAAACATTAATAACTAAAAAAATAAAAAAATTTTTTAAAATTCCTACCGGGATCGTTAACTACAACGTGCCGCACAGTCATCGATAGCCATTCAACGCCATAATCACAGATTGCGCGTGTTAAATTATCTCTGAATAAGTTCTTTTTATAATTATGAAAATGCCGTAAAAACTCACGCAAGCGCATCTGTTAACTTGCAGACGCTGAACTTGAGGCGCTCAAACACTATTCCTTTTGTCAAAATGCGAAAATGTTCCATGGAATCTCGCTTACAGCACAGGTAAATTGTAACTTCTCGGACCTGCGTTCCAATGCACTCTCGGATGTGCTCAAGCACAGCGATACCATCTGTATCCATGTCCACATCGATCCGATATTTCTGGAAGTAATTTTTTGTAATGATATTTTAGCTCTAGCATTTTCTCTTATTGAAACGATTTTTTAATGAAATGATGATCTGTAAAGCATCAATGACAAACTTACAATGGCGGTGTGACCGAATTGACTGCGGTCCATTCGATCAACTAGGTTCAGTGTGGGATCGGCCAGCATTAGCAAGTCGAATGCCTTCGAAAAGCGAATGGGAACGAACAATTGGATGTTTATCGTGTGCTCATTGTTATCCTGTAAATAATTGCATTTTATTAGTATTATTGATGACCAACGACCTCGAAGTGATGGCAGCTTTCCACAAAGAGCAATTTGTCAACAATTCTCCTTGCGCCCCGTTGGGACAGAAGAGTGTGCTCATCCATACGTGACTTTATCGTCTTTGACGTCTGAAACAAATTTCCGTCGTACAATTATGTTGGGCCATGACTTTAAGGAGGGCCCGTGGCAATAATTGTAGTTATCGTGCGTTTGAAATGCTCAGCAAATGAGTTGTGCTGTTTAGCGAGCTATTGATTGTCTGGGAGACAGGAGGGGGGAAGGAAGGAGGGAGGAGGACGCTTGATCTACCGCCTCCTCCCGGCCTCTTCCCTTCTCAGCCCCCTCGAACATTCGCCAAAGGTCAGCTACGAGTGGTATGAAAAATAATCTCACGATAGGACTGACCTGTTTAAGTTTGGGTGCTGCATACGGAACATAGTCAATGATCTGCCAAAACACGTCTCGGGGCAGCGACTCGAGCGGGGAGTGCCCAGCGACCGGTTCCTCGTTTCGAAGAGAAGAGGAAGACTTGGATGGTATGGGTGGCATGGGACTGGTGATGTAGGATATGTAGAGAATTCCTAGCTAAGCGAAATGGAGACCGAGATCGGATGAGTAATGAAAAACGGCGCACCAAAACAATAGAAATCGAGCGCTGCCAGAGGGTTTTTTGTGCTTGCAAATAATAAAGTTGACTGCTTGAATATCAACTGAATGTCTATTGAGTCATTATGACCGTATTATTTGGGGTGTTGTCAGCAATAATGTATGTTTATTTTTGCAAAAACTGAACAATAGTTCATTCCTGATCAATGTGCCACGGGATGAGCGGTGATAGCTTCCTGCAATACTGCAATATTTAGGAAAGAATAAATGGTGTCTTCATTTCGCATCATCTCTCAGAGGGAAAAAAACCTGACCTCCAACGTGATGGTGACAAAATTGACAGCAATGCGTCCCTGAATGACGGATTTTTGATTTAGATTCGATAAAACATTTCTTGAATAGCTCTCAAAATTCACCGGTTTTGTCAAGCAATTTGAAGTACGAATGAGATCGGCTTCGATCATATATAGGATTCCTGAAATTACTGGGACAATTTTATTTTTCTATTCATTATGTAATCGCATCACTTTTGAGTCCATTGAGATCTTCAAGTGTAGATTGCCCGCTGATATATTTCTGTATTGAATAAATATAATTTCTTTGTTGTTTTTAGGGTGTTATGATACATCTTTCTTTGAAACCGTCTTTGAAGTAGGAGAGGCATACCTTGAGGTTAGAAATAAGCCCCACAACGGCCGACAGCACATCACCTCCAAGGTATTGAATCTAGAAAGAAAGGTTCTCGGAAAACTAGTAGTTTTAAAAAAAATTACCACCTGGACGGCAGAACAGTTTGAGTTAGGTGTTCACAGAGTCAGTTATAATCCCTGGAAAAAAAATTGCCTTCATGGTTCGTAACTAAATTGAATCATAAGAACTCACTCAAAAGCTCGAAGACAATGTTGGGCGATATTTGCTCATCCATTTGAGCAATAGTACAGCCGGTTAAAAATAGGAGAATTATCATGAACGTGTTTGATGCCATTCCCCTGAAAAAGATATTACCAATCAGAACATCTGACCGAATGTATCGTGTTCGATAACAGTTGGTTGATGCTGTCAACATGGCGTACTGTCAATTTATTCAGGAATTGTTGTGATGCGGCCCACTCGCATTTCAATAAGCTAACCCAGGCATGTGGTAGAAACAGTGAAAACATCCCTGTTGAAAATCCAGGAAAATACGGAAGTTGGACGCTTCCGGAATCCAGATGTGAACAATATCTACCTTCATGCACGACCGAGCTCAAGACGCGGCACAATCATAGCAACAATTGATTTATCATCATTGACACATCGGACTGGGGCTCATGGCATTCTTTCGAAGAGAGCAGCCGTCTAGCGTCGTCCAAGGTAGTAGGTGTAGTAGTTATAGGTGTCACGCACCTTTTTTTCGAAAATTTTCTGAAGATAATCAGGATTATTCAGACCAACAGGTACAGCTTATGAGACCACCTTTGCAATGGGAAGTTGCTGTTTCACAGGCGTAGTTACCTGCAATGGTCCTTCGTGAATATGCTAAGGAGCAAGCTATTGACAGAATATTTTCGAAAGAAATTATTGCACTAACATTTGCGCTCAAGCAGCTAGACCCGAGGTAATTTCCGATCTTATCAAAGACGGCTGAAAAACCAACAATTCCACTTTTTCATCGCCATTCACCAACCGTTCACTTGCGGGATCACATTGTCGGGAACATCAACCATGTCATATAGGTTCTGGTAAATTGAACGTATATATCAGCGAACTTTTTCTTAACTGTAGTGAAAAATACTTTCACATACCAAGATATATTCGACGGCTTGACTTTTATACGAATACAGAGTCTTTGCAATTTGTTGCTTCTGCGCAGCGGTACAATTGTTCTTGTCACCCTTTATCATTTTCTCGAAGCTTGCTGAAATAGTATCGTGCGTTTGAAATGCTTACAGCAAACTCAATGTGATGGTGTCTGAGGGATTGGAAGAGGGAAGGAAGGGGGGAGGAAAGCAGGTACATCACTATCCTCCTCCCGGCATCTTCCTCCCTCCTCCTTCCACTCAGTTCCTCAAAGGTCAACTATGTGTGGAATGGAAAATAATCTCACGATAAACTTTAATAGTATATTTTCAGTATATTCAATTGATTCTCACCCGTTTCATTATTAATTTGCTCCCAGACCGAGGGACGATAGCCGAAGTAGTCATACGCCGCCGATGCAAAGCCGACGAAAAGAAGAAGGAGCTTGAGACAGTCGGACGACATTAACCAGGCTGGAATACCGAATGGAATTGTGTCGGGAACAAGGCAGGAATCGTCCTTTCATAGAGACAATTCTATCGTGGAACGCCAACGAATTTGCATAAGAACGTGAAAACATGGTTGAAACGCGGAAAAACATGCTCCAACATCGATGGAAATACATTTGAGATGGTGGGGGACGAAAGTGAGAAGAGAAAGTGTGGCTGTTTCATCCGGAAGCGTGTTTTTGTTATTATTTTATCGATTGTTATGATATTTCGTCATATATCGAATCTTGTTCAGAGTTATGAAGTTTCAAGAGGAAGATTCACAGTGTGGCTAAGAGGAGGGGACAGGCCTGGAGCTTGAGGAGTACTGGAAGGTCGATTTTGAAGGGAGGAGATGGTTGAATGACGTGCTGAATCCTTGATCACCCATCCTATTTATTCAGGATTTGTTGACAGTGAAGCGTCTCGAAATTCAATAAACTTGGCGAAAACATGTGATAGAAAGGTGCGAAAACATGTCTCGACTATCAACGACCAGCGGCTAAAAAATATGCGTGACAATGCAGAAAAGGCTGGCAGCAAAAACAAACTATTTTCTCTATTGGATTAACAATGTTATTCGCTACTGTCATCCCAAGATTTGAAATTTAGCTCATATCTCGTGATTGATGTTTATTTTTCGAATACTTTCACATACATCACTCAAATGCGGAATTGTTTTTTTTTATTGTGACGATTTTGATGTCGTTCATCTTCACAAAATTATCAATTTCAATCAAAATGTGAAATGTCTTGAGAAATATATCAACAATCAGGATCTGTATTGACAGCCTTTTCATTTGCAGCCTTATCATTGTACTCAGGAAAAATTTTCATTATCTTTACGACACATCCTTATTGTTGGAACAATCTTGCAGTGAAATTTGCCCAAGAACAATTGTCTATCAAGATATGTGTGTAGAACAGGCAATTACTCCTACAATATCGACGAAATTCAACACAGAATCAGTTATTTTCGTATATTCGGTTAGGTAAGGAGAATAAAAAATAATCAATCAATAGGTTAGAGATTGAAATGAGTATAAAACTATAGTAATCTTCCTTTTGATCATTTCGACACTTGATTGTCAATACAAAGACAGATGGAACGGGGGATTAGTTCTTTGTATTAACTTTCGATTTATTTTGTGTAAAAAAGTGCCCAATGTTAGACTTGCACACAAATCGTCCATCTCAGTACAATGTCATTGAAGATATTGTGACTTCATATCTTTATACAACGCACTCATTCGAGGAGCTGGAATGGCTAACACGGGCACGCACAAATATAAATATTGTCTAGTAACTGGATTTGAAGAAATAAAAACTGAGCTGAACTCGCTGGCATTGCAATCATATTCGAATACGGGGAATGCTCAAACAAGGGAATTCTGAGAATTTCAGGAATGGCCTCACATAAGTAGAAAAATCATCTGATTGCTGGTGTTTTCAAAATAAATATTCATATTCTGCGACTGATATGGTCACACACGGGGGGACTATGATCGTCTACAAAGAGAGTCAAGATAGAGATCGATTACACTGGGAAAGAAGGGATACGGTAAGGGTACGGTAGCTTCCTAGGTATACGATCATGTGTTGATTACAGAATGAGTTCACCGCAGCACTGGTAAAGTAGTCAAAACGAACAGGAAATTGTAAGAAGGGTGGAGATCACTGTAGCCTGGCTGACCACTGTGACCCTTCCGAAAGATTTGGGAGCATGAAAATTGTGAATTTGAAATTGCGAAAATAATGGGGTGTGAGCATACACAACGTGCGTGCGGTGAACTGCAATTCTGATTTTGGTTTCGTGAGGGAAGGGTACGATAGTCTAGGATAGAGATTACGGTAGCTACAGAAGGGAAGTAGGATAGGGCGACCTATAAGCACAGAGGAATGTACTGCAAGGAAAAGGAAATTACGGTAGGGGGAATGGTGGGAGTACTGTAGTCTAGGAAGGTGTAGGGAGAGTACCGTAACCGGAAAGTAGTAACCGGGAATAGGAAACGGGGGATACGGTAGTCTACTTTGCGGTCTGGGGCTGCGGCTCTGCGAATGGGTCGTCCTTGTTGCCCTCTTGAACGATGGGAGCGATCATTTGCACGAATTCTTCGTAGTCGATCTGTAATTGAATCTTTGGATAATTTCATGTTTATTTTTGACTTAATTTTTGTATTTTTGATTGCAAATGCTCATTGGAAAATTGGTTCAATCTGCATGCAAATTTCATTGGTTCATTTTTGAGTTAGTTGTATCGAAATTCATGCGAGGCTATTTCATGCAGTAAACTACGACTCTTCAGTAGATCGAGACTCTCATTTGCACGCAAATTGCGTTCGTCAGGATCAAAATGACGCGCATTGCACGTTCTTTACGTTCTTTATGAGGCCGAATGATGCATTGCAAGTAGCCTACTAGCTAATTAAATGAGGCCGTCCGCATATTTTATTGCATTTATTCGTGCAAAAGCGTACTTCCGCAATGTTAGTGCTCGTAATATGTTTCTTGCATATAACTAGGGAAGCAAAGTACGATTAACTATTATTAACTGATAGGAGATGGAAGCATGGTGAGTTTTCATCGATTTCGCGTGTACTTTCACATTTTCTCATAAAAAAGGTTTTTAGATTTATATACTACTCGGCGTCTAATTGCTATCGAACGAATTTTCATTATCACTTTATAGACGATTGCTGAAACCAACTCGACACTTCCACTTTCACTTTCGTGCACTTTCACATTTTTCCCTCGATTTTTGAGGCGGAGGTTCACAACCCGATCCCTCTCGTTTCTAGACTTCGCATAACATCTTCTCGTATCGTGTTCCCTCCCTCTCAGTATCCTTCGCGAATAACAACGAAATGGGAACAAAGGCCTTTGTGTTCACTGTCAGTCTGTTTTCTGAACACCCAAATCGGGCTTCTTGCAGCTGCTTTTGGATTTCGAAAATCTGGCAGTCAATAATCATAAAAATCGCTCAAATTGAGCAGTGACTACGTGCGATGGAAGCAATTTTCGGGGTGCCGGGCAAAATTCTGGCGCATTTTAGAATAATTGCGATCGAAACAAAGGCAGTTCGGTGCAACGGACGTCAATTGTTACGTATGAATAATTTTTCCGTAAAATTGTTTCCTGGCTTTTGCAATCCGGACCTTGATGACGTGCAAGAAAAAGTTGTTTCAAGCAGTATTAGTGATTGTTAGAATTAGATGAGTTGGTGGTCCGAGTGGGTCCTTTCCTGCTGTGCTAGCTAATAGACACCAAATTTGAATTTATTATTTATTTGTTCGATTAATAAAGTTAATTAATTGGTTAATTACCTGCTCATCACCGTCTTTATCGACCTCTTTGATGATCTCGTCCACTTCTTCCTCAGTGAACCTGCAAATTATTCACATATTTTTATCGTAACAACGAAATATGTTTCACCCCTACTTCATTTTTCATACGAATTTAACTCTTGAGTAGCGCTCTCATCTGGTTGAAAAATAATAATAATAGTCTATTACAACCCCCTTCCATCCAAGTCAAGTCCAGCTCATTTCTAATTACGCTGTCACGAACAGAGTCGAGTCAGTTTCACGAGGTTGCTTGCAATGGATAAGCTAGCAATTTCAGGTCACCAAAAATCCATCCTAAAATTAAATTCAGTTCACTCACCGCTCGCCCATCGTTGTCATAAAATGTTTGAACTCCTGCGCAGTGATGAAACCGTTGCCGTCCTTGTCGAAGACTCTGGAATTATATATATCATCATTTATCATCTTTGATTCCTCATTTCAGCCGGCATGGCGTTGGGTCCCACCGAGCGTAGCGTTACGACCTCAGTTCAGAAATCATTGCATCCAAAAAGCATCATTTATCTTCTGTTGGAGCCACCACCCGTCTAATCTCCAATAAATCAACCTTATTTTAAGCCTCCCAGTTTCCGAGAAATCATTCCGGAACCACCGACTAAAAACAATCGCTAAGTGCCGCTCGCTCGCAGAGACAATGGCTCTCACGGGGCTCGTTCGTCTTAAGTTATCCAGCGGAAACGCAGTTTCTGGGCCCCCATTTCCGGGGGAGTTCTAAGCAATGAGAAGCTCACTCAGAAGTAGGGTTTTCTTGGCAAGATTATCACCGCATTTCCAGATCCGTCAGTCAAGTCAGAAGGCTACATAATAGGACTATTCTGCATGCTTCCTCAGTACTCTAGCCGGTGAGAAGCCGTGTGAAATGAAGAGACTGTCTACTATCTAGAACGCACCCTCACAAGTCAGAAAGAGCGAGAGAGCACGCAGAACGAGGAGAGTCGTCACCCATTCACCCACTTCCAGTGATGCGCAACGCCCGCGCGCGCTTTCTGCCTTCTGCCTCTTTTCAGGTTTTTGGAATGCCTAATTCGCCTCTAGAATTCGAAATTAGGTGGGTGACGCTCGGCTGCAGTTCGTTTTTGCTCAATAATTGATGGATGAGGGGGCAAAAAGGAAGGGTGATGATGGAGATGTCAGTGGACTTTGGATAGGCGAAATTGTGGTAAGATTGTGAGAAGGACTATCGGGGCTTCATTGAATTCAGTCAAGCTGCGCAAACTATTATGTAGGCGCTGAAACTCAACCGAATTGACGGGGTAAAACAACAGATGGATAAACAATAATGATATAATAATAATATTTAAAAAATCAGAAGTGAACCCACTTGAATGCTAATCGTATCAACTCCTGGTCCGTCTCTTTGTTCATTTCCTTCATCATCTTACAGAACTCTCCGAAGTCGATCTTGCCGTTACCGTCAATATCGTACCTGAAATTAATTTTAGGTTCCAATGACCGGAATTTGACCTGAAATTCAATATTTGATTGACACCTCGGGAAAGTGAACTATTTGCGTGACAGGTGACACTGAGATGAGTTGTAGCTTGCGATTTTAAAGTTTTCGAGAGTTCAAAGACCCCAATCTCCTCCCTAGCAATATTGCTTCGAAGATACAGGCAGCACTGAATATTAATGTGAAACTATCCGCGAAAATTGAAAATCATGTGGAGTGAACAGTGTTTATCATGTCTTGCCAAGGCATCCCTATTTTAGAGTTGCACATTTGCTAGTGTTTCTCGTTGTTTACTCTCTCAGAGGTTGTTCAAGTGTAGGCGGAATGAGAAGACAGCTCTTCGTTCAATTCTCCTAGCTAATCCGATGTAGACTCCGTAGGCGAAATTGCATTTGCGAGCGAGAGAGAAGCACCCACTCAATGTTCTTATCCGATTTGTGACACAGTTTCAAAAACAGAAACATGACAAACGCCCTAAGTAGGATATTATGGACTCAACCTAGACATAACTGAATAAAAAAAACGAATTCAAATAATTCAATAAACTCACTCATTGACCATATTCAGCAGTTCTTCCTCAGTCGGATTCAACCCCAATGTTCTCATCGCAACGCCCAGCTCCTTGATGTTCATCGTACCGTTGCCGTCCTTGTCGAACATCTTAATTAATTAATAATTCATTTTTAATTAATTTATTAATTTATTTATTGTTATTTAATCCTGTGAGCTATTCCCGTTCATCTCTCTACTTTGCTTTCCCAGCTTTCAAACACATCCTCTTCCAATCAGCCTCCCATTCCATCCCCCACTCATTGACCCAATGGCCCCCATCGCCTTCTCGCGAGAGCATTCACGTGTGCTTTTCTTCAATCAACTCGCCCATCTCACTCGATCTACTTGGATAATGGAAATAATGCGAAACACCTGTCGGACGAAAAGTAATGCCTAATTTCTTTATTAGCGCAGATCAGTGCCAAGAATCTAATCTCTAAGCGAATCTCTCCCCAAACCTCAACAAACTCCCTCAGAGAACCTAGCGAGATCACCAGTGGCTTCCGGTTGTCATCTCTTCTCACATTTCTACATGTCACCCCGGGCAGTGGAAAGAGTGATCAGAAAACGAGCTCATTCCGTGAGGTTTTAGCCAAATTTCAGAGTGGTTTTGCGATTGAATCCGGCGGAAATGAGTCATATTTACGTCTTTACGTCGGAAATCGGGGATGATGACGTTGTTGCTCTTTTATTCCCCTCCACTCCTCCATTTCCTCCCGCGAGCAATGTTCTCGTCTCTTCACTCTGCCTTGACTCTCGTCAAGAGGAGAAACGAGAGAGTACAGGGATAGAGACAGATCATCCTTCCCCCCAGTATTCCTTCCGCCTGATCAGATCTTTCGCTGTGCGTTGCGTTGTAACAGCGTGCGCTGATCGGAAGAGAGAGGCGCCGGGCGTGTGAAACAATTAAAGGCACAAGTTTTTGAGACTCTGAGAAACGAAAAGTCGGAAATTTCTTTTAAAAAACCTTTGCTCAGTAATAACTCTCCGATACTTAGAAACCCCAACTTTTCCTCGCTGTAACAACTCGATCTCGGGATCTTCTCAGGCGTGTGAAACAATTAGAGGCCAGCGAGTGGCGCTGGGAATAATGATGGGAGAGTCACGAGAGATTTGCGGCGCCTTCTCAGTTTTCTTCCTCTGCTTTTTTCGCCTCGCTGAGCTCATCTAATTATGTAAACACAGAAATAGCACGTGGGAAGCTACGGGCTTAAAATAATGGCCATAAGGCTAAAAGCGGTCGGTGAGCGCCCGTGGGTGTTGGCTTTCAACCGAGAAGAACCCGAGGTCTCGGTTTTCAGTGATTTCCGTTCTTTTCGAAAAGCAGGCGCGGGGGTGGTTCAATCAGTGATCAATAAATGCGTGAACGAATTAGATGATGAGTAATGCACTATGATTGGATATCATTTGGATGATTCAGCGGATGATTCAATCTCCGGAAAAAAACTCATAAATTTTTACCTTGAATGCCTGGGCGAACTCTTGCAGCTCCTCCTGCGTGAACTCATCGACATCCGATGACGCCGACGTTGAGGTGTGCTGTCGGTGCATCTCGCGACTACTCGATCCGTGGTAGTGGTTGCCTGCCAAAGATCAAAGATCAACTTTTGAATGGGCAGAGATCAAAGATCAAAGTGACCTTCAGTTATGGGAAATGCGCCAGACTAGAAAGTCAATCTAGTTGCGCGAAACTAGACTGAACATGGATAAGTCCATTCATCTTGCGCGCGCAAGCGGCCCATTTTCAACTCTCTGCGGGATAAACTCTCTGCTAAACCTCTTCGAAAAAAGCTGCAAAAACGCTCTGAAAGCTGCTAAAACCAGGAAGTTTTCGAGATTTCTCAAGAAGATTGGTGGGATCTCTGGAGGAGTCAGAACAGGCATAATTGCCGTATGGAGGAGACGAACAATGGAGAATGGAGAAGAAAAAGGGGCTGCAATTCCGAAACGGAAACGAGTGGGAGTCAGGAAAGGAAGGAAAGAAGAAAGGAAGTCAGTGAGTGGGCACTCTACCAGAAACCAGCGGAGCTTGGTGGTCGGTAAGGGATTGGGAAATTTGAGCAGTTAATAATAGGTTGACTTTCGGAGATGGAGGAAACATCACGGTTAAAAGCCGAAGTTGGAAGTTGGAGACTCAGAGTTTTCCGAGAAGTTGGAAGAATTGAGCTTTTCAGACGCCCGCATGTTTCTCACGACTTTTCATCGCGGCTTCCGGAAAATGCGCAAAATTGGAAGCTGAATAATTCTCGAGCGCACTCAAATTTTGCGTGACTTTTCCTGTAGGACGCGCGACTTTGAGCCTCTATTTCTTCTCGGAAGAACTAATTATTCGGCAGGAGTAATCGCGCAATCCCATCTACACTGTGAATCAAGGTTTAAAACACTATAGACCAGAGTGAAGGGGTCTAAGCCATCGCTCAAAAGCCCACTGAACGGCTTAGCGGTGTTAGGCAATCAATCAATTCTGCTAAGCCAGAGCGTAAAAAAGAGGCTGAACTTTGAGCTCTGAAAGATAAACCAACAAGAAGAAGAAGCAAAATCACATAAAGCAATCAGCCAAGAAGTGTCTCGAGGCCTGAGATTACATCTTTCGGGTTCTCACGGGTTCTAAATCCGAGTCTAGATTCGATCCCACACTTCACCTGCGTGCGAAGCTGTGATACTCAGGATAAAATCAAACACAAATTCAGTACTGAAAGTACGTGCGGAGCGAAAGTTCAGGAAAGACGCAAGCAAGAAAGTTGGAAGGATGGGAAGGAGGAAAATCAGAAGAAGTGAGAGAGCGATCGGGAAAAGAAGAAGAAGAAAAGTGAAGTGAGAAGGGAGGAGAAGCAGGGGCAAAAGTAAATGACAAAGGGGCCACGCTCAAAATTTGACGCCGGTGAGTGCTCAGACGTTTTTCTCGTGTTTATCACTGATTGATCACTTTCACTTCACAACACGATTTCAATTTTGTCTGGGATCTGGCAAAAAACGAGAAAATACGAGGTTACCTCACTCGGTGAATGGGAAGACTGATCGCGTTCTAAAGTTAGAAACTGATAGGGTCACTCCATTTTGTGTGTCGGCCAGGTTACGATAACGTTTTTGAAAACATGAGATTATTCAAACGCTAACGAGAAGGAGGGACGCTTGCTGACTTTTTCTCCAAAGAACTGATTGGAAGCTTGCAAGATAAGCAGTTGTCGCGATGCTTGGCAGAACCCACTAGATTTTCAAAGAGGCGAAATAAAAATAACAAATAACAAAGAAAAATAACAAAGACATTAAGGGCTCGCGATAGATCATTAAGATGGCCAACGAACGTCCGCATTATCTTTGTTATTCTCTGACACACTAATACTACCGAGTCCGAAACGAACCCAAAAAGAGAAAACACCATCCCCGAGCGCTGCTCTAAACCTAGAGCATGACAGCGTCCCCTCTCCGTAAGCCTCCTATCTTCAAGTGAACTGAGCCCCTTCCCCTCCTTCACTAGGAAAGTGGGCGGGGCCCTGGATTCAATTTGCCTTCCTGCGTCCGTCTTCTTCTGAATATATTATGCGACAGCGATGCCCGTCTACATTGCCAATTTGGCGGGGCTGAAGATGATTATGCTTGTTACGTTGCGTACCGGGAAAAGGGCTGTCGATCAGATGAGAACATCCAGACACTAATCCAATGGATGAGCAACAAAACATTTCGTCTGACATCCAGCAAGTTATCATTCGAATGTTCACATCCAACGTAGAGCCGGCAAATTTCCAGTAGATAACACGATCCCAAGGGAGTGGTAAATGGGGGAAGACACCTTAGCGGGGGCCGGCGGGAGGATATTGGCAGTTTCTGAGGGGCAGATAAGAGGATTTGGGAGGAGCGCGGGCGGCTATTTCGAGAGGGGTTTGAAAAGGGAGGAAAGAAACTGAGAACTGAGAAGCGACTGGGAACTCGTGCACCCAAAAGGAGAACATTTTTCATTACGCGAAGGAGAAAGACGAACTCCATTGTTCGGAAAAATGCTCATTCC
Organism: Pristionchus arcanus; assembly: GCA_900490705.1. NCBI lineage: Eukaryota > Metazoa > Nematoda > Chromadorea > Rhabditida > Neodiplogasteridae > Pristionchus > Pristionchus arcanus. The sequence continues at coordinate 29,858 of LS485532.1, forward strand.
GAAAAGATGAGAAGCTGGAGTTCAAAAATCGGTCAATTTTCTACTCATTTCACATTCTGCCACAATAAAAGACAGGAAGCTAGCAAAAAATGTTATTTGCCCAATCATATTTGCATGCAAAAGCAGGGAAGGAATACAGGAAAAAACGGCTGCACACACATGACGTCAAAAGTCAAATTGGATCGGGTGCAAATTAGCACACAAGAGATGACGTGGCTCAGTGACAACAACCACGAATAAAGGAGGAGTCAAAATAGCAGCAGTGCTGATGCCCATTGTCCACAACCTCAAAAGCATCCTATTTTAGTTTTGTTATCTTTTTTTCCTCGAAAGAGACAGCCTTATCAAAATTATGCTCAACCATGCATTTTGAGGTCAGCGTGAAACATAACATATGTGTATTTCAGATACGATTGCTAAAATATCATTTTTTGCTAAAGGAAAATTCTTGTGCAAATTAGCGCACACGAGATGACGTATCGCAGTGACAACAACCACGAATAGAGGAGGAGTCAAAATAGCAGCAGTGATGGTCATTGTCCGCCACCCCAAAATATCAAGTGCTATTTTTGTAAACCGCAAGTGGTTCGTCCAACGAAGAATAAGCTGAACCGGGTCTTTGAGTTCAGTGTGAAACATAAAGTATCTTTATTTCAGATACGATTTTTGAAATAAGATACTAGTGACAGCAACCGCGAATAAAGGAGGGGTCAAAATAGCAGCACACTGATGTTCATTGCCGTCTGCCAAAATCAAATTCTATTTTTGTTTTGTGAGTCACATGAGATGGTCATACCAAAGATTATATAAGACACTATCTGACTCGATCGACATAGTGTTGGCATTCTTCAAAATACAACCTATGCTCTTTCTTGCATGATAGGTAGTGCGTGATGAGTGTGTGCGGGGAAGGGGGTTTGCTAAGCTTCCCTGCTTCTCCGCGCTTCAGGCGGTAGTGAAAAGTGAATGATGACGTTACAGGTCAAAACTCGTAAATCGAATCCAATCGATTCGGGAGTGGTCTAGTTGTGTTCCTCGTCTAATTCTAAGACATTTTTACTCGGTGACATTTTTAGCTCAAATTCCATCGAAAGCTGGAAATCGATATTTTCGAAAATTTTGACACATTTTATTTTTTCTCACTGCTTTTCCGATGCAAAGGGAAACGTTTTATTTTCGAAATCGGTAGCTATTATATAAACACACTTTCAGTTAATAGGACGTATTTTTTCAAGGAGGCTAAGAATGTTCAGGAAGCGAAAAACAGCGTCCAAGTGCGAAAAAAGTTTGATTTTTGCGCTTACAGTACCATGTGCTAATTTACGGTTCCCGGATTTTGGCAATCGCCGTTCCGGCTCTATTTCATCACTTGTTTATCTAGAGTTTAGCAATCTATAGGTCAGTCTTTCACCGTCTGTAATCGAGAGATGGTGGCAATAGTCGATGAAAGCACTGCGTGCAGCTGTGTCGGTGATGTGTGGATTACGATTCTGGTGTTCTTCTGACTGTGAGTGCCTTCTCCTTTTCCGTTTGCTCTAACTGAGCTCCCAGACTTTCTTTTTTTGTGAGTTACATGACGTATATTAGTGAGGGCAAATCGGCACTCACTTCTCGAAATTTTGAAAGTTTTCCTCATTGAAAGACATACAAGAGTTCATACAAATAGAGGAAAGACGCGTGCCGATTTGCCCTCACTAATACACGTCATGTAAAAAGAAAGTCTGGGAGCTCAGTTAGAGAAACGGAAAAGGAGAAGGCACTCACAGACAGAAGAACACCAGAATCGTAATCCACACAGCACCGACACAGCTGCACGCAGTGCTTTCATCGACTATTGCCACCATCTCTCGATTACAGACGGTGAAAGACTGACCTATAGATTGCTAAACTCTAGATAAACAAGTGATGAAATAGAGCCGGAACGGCGATTGCCAAAATCCGGGAACCGTAAATTAGCACATGGTACTGTAAGCGCAAAAATCAAACTTTTTTCGCACTTGAACGCTGTTTTTCGCTTCCTGAACATTCTTAGCATCCTTGAAAAAATACGTCCTATTAACTGAAAGTGTGTTTATATAATAGCTACCGATTTCGAAAATAAAACGTTTCCCTTTGCATCGGAAAAGCAGTGAGAAAAAATAAAATGTGTCAAAATTTTCGAAAATATCGATTTCCAGCTTTCGATGGAATTTGAGCGAAAAATGCCCCCGAGTAAAAAAGTCTTAGAATTCGACGAGGAACCCAACTAGACCACTCCCGAATCGATTGGATTCGTTTTACGAGTTTTGACCTATGACGTCATCAAGCACTTTTCACTACCGCCTGAAGCGCGGAGAAGCAAGGAAGCTTAGCAAACCCCCTTCCCCGCGCACACTCATCACGCACTACCTACCATGCAAGAAAGAGCATATGTTGTATTTTGAAGAATGCCAAGTCCCAACACAAACATGTCGATCGACTCAGATAGTGTCTTATATTTCATCATGATTTTGAGGTCAGCGTGAAACATAACATTTTTCGCATTTCACAATTTGAACCGACCAAGGTCATGTAGAAAAATATATATTTTGAAATTTGGTATACATATACTATATTCCATTCAGTGTTTCTTCAATTTCTTTGTTTATTAATATCAGGTTTTTGCACGATGTGTTTCTGAACCACGACATTGCTGTTGGGTTTCACTCATCGTACATAGCGATGTTATAGAAGCGTCGTCCTGTGAAGCAAGAACAGATAGTAGAAAAAAAGATAAGAAAAAAGCACCTCCGTTCTGAATCTGGAATACTCCAACAAGATGAACGATGTGGCCAGTCGCTGCTACTGGCGCGACGGGAGTGGACGAGTTGGCGCCCAGCGGGACATTGAGCCTGAACAAATACATAATATATATACAAATTAAAAAAATAATTTAAAAATAATAACAAGAGACTAAATTGGTGTAGCAGCTTTTTGAAGCAACTCAAGGCCAACGACGGCACTATCATAGCAGTTCTTTACAGAATCACGTAGGAGTTCGCTGCGATTTCGAAAGCGGACTGTATGTGGAAGCACTTTCCTCGTTCCGCTTCTCACTCTAAAAGCGTCAGCGCAGCGCGTGATAAGGTCAAGCGCTTATCTGTTCTCAGACTTTCTCAGACTATCTGCGAGTACAGCTTATCAGACGTCAAACTTGTCATATTCACAATTCAAAATCATGCGTGGAAATACCAGGCGACGATTCACTCGTAGATGCATCGAGTAGAAATGTCAACGGTTCAATGACTACGTAATGATTCGCCCTACATTACCGTACTCCACCAAAACATTGAGCAGCAATGTGTTGATGAACAGGATTTGCTGGTGAAAAAGAAACACAAATAGTGAAGAAGTTCCGTGAAGTGCAGCAAATTCTCAACGACGAGCAATGTTAAAAAAGGTAGCCCAAATAGCTTCAATCTTTGGCTCTCCCGCGGACGAAATTCAAACGCTTCATCGAGCACTCTTTGTTTTGCCATTCCATTTCACTTTGATTCATCCCACGCTTTTCTCTTATTCTAGCAATGTTATCGTCTCTTCATTTTGCTTATCTCTCGTCGGTCATAGAAACAAGAGAGTATTCACTACCACGGACGACCGATCTCGAGAATTGAGTACTACTGTTTTGAAATAACAAGTCTCCTCATTTCGCACGATCTCTCGTCGAGTAACTCGATTATCCGATTCTCCCATGAACTGTGCTCTCGGAAAGGCGTTCGAGTGTGGTAATGAGGAACACAAAATAAACTACGAAAATCGAAGATCAAACTCTGAGCAAGAACTAGGAAATTTTTTTGACTATAAGGAACAACATCCTGAATAGTTTTATTCGTCTAGCCGTCGTCTAGATGTCTTCATCAATAACTTCTGAGAGAATCCAATCAAGTCTTATGCAAATTATGCGATCAGAAGGGTTGCCCACCATTTCATTTCTTTATTTCGCGCGATCTTTATTTCCACGCTTCTTCACCCTGATTCTACATTCTGACAGCCCTTCTCCCCACGCGCGCCCCGCAATCAGACAGAGTCCTCTCAGCGATTCAGCACACGCTCTACTGCACTCTACTCCACACTATTAGATTCGTCTATTCGAGAACAAAGCGCTAGGCTGTCCATTTCGCCTTATCTATCGTCAGTTGGAGAATCGAGAGATGAATGAAAAATGAGAGACACAGATCCATCCACTCAGTGTCTATTCGAGAACTCGCGCAAGAGATGAGAGGGAGGGAGAAGAATAGACATCTCGAAAGAATAGAGTGAGAGGCGCAGAATCGCCAATGCAATTGCGCGGAACTTAATCTGCATGTGGACACGATGATTTTTTGCGCGCACGAGTAGACACTGCCTGAAAAAACGAGGCAAGAACGAGACGGTTTATTACCAAGATAATGCGCACATGCTCGGTACCCGGAAAACCGGATTTGATTCAAGTCTCTAAGGAAATATATTCCCACCGTGAGCCTCCTAATTTTTTCCTATTTCTCGGAAAGATAGCAAAAAATAAATGAGAAACCGGCTGAAAATGAGATGCGAAAAAGAAGGTTCTTATCCCAATTACAAAGCATCATCGGGGCCCAAAATTCTGCTCGAAGACGAAATTGAGAACAAAAAGCCAAAGGAGATGCCAGCAAGCAGCCTCCTGAAGGTTCTGCGCCAATATTGCGCAAAATTCCGCCCGGGTGCCTTCTTATCCCCCTCTTCTCCTTTCAAGGCCCCTTTCAAGCACCCACTTAGTTTCGCGGCCGGTCTTCTAGCGACCGATTGTATAAACAAAGTAAGCAAGAAAGCACACGCATGGCAGAACCTTCTCGTCTCATTCCAAGGGGGCTTACGCAGAACGCGCAGTGAGAAAATGAGCACTTTAGAGGTTTCGGGGGTTTACCGAAAATGCCCAGACATTTGTCAAGCGCACTGGAGATTAGGCTCGAACGCCCTATTTATTGCGTCTCAAGAGCGCCTGAGCTGGAGGAATAACAAAATTCATTAGTCATCTGGTAAGTCAAAGACGAGATTCAATGGTTGCTATGATGACGAAATAGAGAATAAAATTTCAAAACATGTACCTGTTCCTGAAGCCCGTTCGCCTCGGGGCATTGCGTTTCATGCGCGGCCGGCCAAACACTATGAATTCAGGCTGTCAAATGTCGCCGAAAGCTACTGCTTCAGCTTTTGCTGCTGTGTCCCCTAGTCAGTATTTGCATTCATCCTCCTCCTCCTCCTCTTTCCCCTTTCCTCTTTTCCCCTTCTTCTTCCCCTCGCTTTTTCAGTGTCTTTTCAGCCCCCTCTTCGGGATAAGTTTCCGCCCTTCGGCCCGGCCCCGAATCTACTACCCAGAGGATCGTCTTTCCTTGGGGGTGGGAAGCGTATCCACGAGAAGGTAGAAGATCTGGCGCAACCCCTAACTTGCGCAGACTCTCCCGTTTGGTAATACCAACTTCGTGATACTATGCAATCTCGCGCTGCCTGACTTCTTAGAGAAACAAGCAGAGAAGGTTGGAAAGGCAAAGCATTTCGAGCGAGGTTCCACTCAAAGTTCAGCGGATTTTGGCTGCAAGATTTGCTGCAGCAGCTTAGTGCACTGCGACAAATGATGAATAGCCGATGAGGGAGCAGCGGCTTTGAAACAGCCCTGCAATGTTGCAAAGAGGCAGTACTTTGGTCGTTAATCTGCTCTGGATCAGAGCATTCGCATGTTTCTGACAGCTTTCGACTAATTTCTCGCAACTATACATCCATTAGGGGGCAATTTTTCCGAGAAGTGCATTAGGTGGGGGGATGTATTTTGAATGGCAGGAATAATTTGCCCGTCTATCTTCCAGAATTATTCGTTCATGGAATGCGCAGACTGGAGTAAACTTTGATTGACACTGACAACGATGCGGAAATTGTGGGAGTGACACGTGACACTATTTCGAGGAACAAAGGGTGCTCTGGGTGAGCGCCCAATATGTGCAGCGATGTCCGAGTGGTTAAGGAGATTGACTAGAAATCAATTGGGCTCTGCCCGCGTAGGTTCGAATCCTGCTCGCTGCGAAATCTTTTGCTCCCTTTTCGAGTATCTTTTCTTGGTCATTTTTTTGTACCCGTTCCCACCAAACATCTACGGTATTCTTTTTTGCAGTAGTAGTGTTCTCAATAATTGTTGTTGCTGTGGAGCATGGTTTTCGGTCCGCCAGAAGTCAGATGATTTTGTCATGAATATTCTGGTGGTTTCTTCAACTTTGTTTGCCGATTCACCTGCTTACTTTACTTCCTTTTCACTTCACTTCACAAACTAGGGTTGTCTTGACAAGAAATGAGCCTCTTAATTTCGAATGTACCCTTATCGGTGAGGGAAGCGAAATAGCTTGCTACTTGGCACGGTTATTTCATGCCATAGTATCGCATCACAAACCAATGAAACTAACGGAGTTCTAACGTATTTGGTAACTGAGATAATAAATAAGTACGGTACCAGACAGGTACCGAATCCTACAGTTGATAAAAGTTCCACCAAGAAAAGCTGCTATAAATCGGAACGCAACAATTTTCTGCAACTGAAATTATCTCTAGAATTGTTTTGTCAATCCCAAGATTCTAACCAATCGCAGCCTTATTGAAGAGATTGTGTTCTCCATTGCTATCACACCATTTATCGTGAACTTATGAACCGTAACTTCAGTTATCGAGTAGCAGATATCTACCGTAATCTCAAAAGATACCGTACCCATCATCGTTCTTCTTCTTGATAGCAGCGATGTTGAAGCTCTCATCGATCTTCTTCCGTCTCGCCTGAATTTAATTATTTATTTATTTTAAATATTTAATTTAATTATTTAAATAATAAAAATAAATATAACCTCCGAGTGGCGAGTGAACTTGGCGCGCAGACGATCCACGGCTACTACGGATATTCCATCGAGACTGCAAAAATCGATAAATCAATAAATCGACAATCTATTACAATATCCAAATATCGATTAACAATCGCGAATGAAATACGTTTCAGCTTCAATACAACACGAGTTTCTAGAGTTAATGAGTCTAGAAGATCGTTGATCGACTTCGGGAAGGAAAAAAAACCCATACACTGTCGAACGCCGGCGCAAGTAGTACTGTAGCGACATACTGTAGCTCTGCTGACAACGGTAGACTAGAGGTTACGGTAGCCGCCTTTTACTATTCGTCGGTACTAATCCCGAGCAGGGTGACAAATGGGTGAAAGGCTTCGCCAAACGACAGGACAGGTGATATTTGTCTAAGGTTCGCTGATTTCTCGTCTTAGTCTCTCAGTTCGCAATATTATCTCGTTTTTCTGATGGACGAGAGATAAGGCAAAATCGAGAGACGAAAACTTTACTCTCCCCTTCTAAGGCGAAAGATCACGTGAAACGAGGAGAGAAAGGGAAGATTACGTCTCGATACTCTTCAGATTTTGCGCAATCACTTGTCAGCCAGTATCACGGGATGTCGTCTAATGAGCGGTTACTGACCAACCGCAAAGGTCAGCCTCTTGCGTATGAGATAACGCCGAGGTAAATAGTGGTGTGAATGAGATCTCATGTTCATCTCGCGTAATCTTTAGCTTTGTATTCTTGCGAAAGATTGAGACCACTATTGAGGACAGATAAAGATCGCAGCTAGATAATAACAGTGGACGGTACTGGTCGAGTGACCATGGTAATGACAGTATGAGATAGGGTCTGAGATAGATTCTGACGCGCAGAATTGTAAGAATAATTCAGTCAAACAAAAAAGATGATGGGTGATTCCCTTGTAATAATGCTAATTGAATATCACATTGTTGGGAAACGCTATTATGAGATATTCTGAGCAGAAATGAGCATTAGAGTCATGCATCTAATTTGGAGGTTGGAAAAGGAACAAAGAATACAGTAAGAAATACACGTAAGTTTCAGTTTCATTGTAAAACGAGCGTAGCGATAGAATGAATGATTGATATTGATATTGAAGCATAATTGACTTTGACTAATCTCAGAGATCAGGCCATAAGAATATCAAGCAACGAGTGACGTGTTCACATCAATTCCAAAAATAGCAATACAGAAATGCATGAAATTTCCAAATGTATTTGCAATTACTCTATTATGCGATAATCTCACAATCAGTTGATGAATATCATCGAGAACACATTATCTGAATCAATGGAAGTCCAACCATGCGCATCTGATTTACTCATGGAAACAGAAATCATTCACGAAATCCTTTCGAATCAGAGATGCAAGAGCGAACAAGCAGAGAGAAGAAGGGCGACTGTCTGATTCTTTCCATTCCTCACGCTCTCTCACTCACTCTGACCGATGAGAGATTAGAGGGAATTGAGAGAGACCGAATAAGGCGAAGAATGAACACGGGCAAATTTTAACCAAAGAACGGCCTGGACAAAGGAAGAATTGGCATTGTTGAAAGAGAGAGAGATGCGAACGGCAATTCAAACTTTGTTACATGCGTTTTTCCCTCCTATATTTGATGAGCGTTTTTCCTTGAAAACTGCTCGTATTCATTGAATAGCCAGAGATCGAGTGAACAAAGGCACCGAATGGAGTTATGAAAGGAAGGCAAGCGATGCATGAACAAGAAACCATTTTATGAATTGCGTTTGAGCGAGTTTTCTCGCAAAAAATACCAAAAACATTCGATAAATATGTAAAATGGTGAGATTATTGCCCAATAAACGCCGCACACCTAGAAATAGAGAAGCGGTGGTGGAAAATAGGAGAGAAATAGCGAGGAAAATAGCGAGTGGTGAGGAATAGGAGGAGAGGGCTCTCGATAGGAGAAATTACTCCCCCGAGAGTGGAGGAGGAGGTTTGTTGTGTGCTGGGAGGAGGAGGAGGAGATGAGAAAGGAGACAATGTTCTCTCGGTTGAGCACATTCTCTAGGTTATTCTAACTTGCCAGAGAAAAAAGCTCAAAAATAGGCGATCGAAACTGATAAGGTTTTCTGTTTTCAGAAAAGTGAGAATACATGCTAAAATAAGATTGTTTGTTGTGGGCGAGGGAGGAGAAGGAGTCAATGTTCTCGGACGCTCTCGATTGGGCATGATCTGTCAGTTGTTATTGCCGAGCGAGCCATTACTGATCGTTGCATATAATGTATATTTATAGGCTATAATTCTAGAATCCTAAATGAAATGGGATGTGTTGAGGAGAAGAAGTGAGATCTATCGCTTTCTTTCATGGACGAGAAAGATTTTTTTGAAGGCTTGAGAAATGTGAACTATGAACTATAAAGGTTTGTGCTAATACGACGTCCATTTTTGAACATCTAGTCTCTTACCAACAGTGTCTCTCTTCCTTTTCAATTTCAAAACCATGTTTCTTTTTAATAGTAACACAGGAACACTAAATATTTCGAATCGGAGAGTTCCCAACAGCTTGCAAAAAGTATTACAATTTCCCTGTAAAAGGAGCAGGAAGGGAAAAGCGAGGGAAAAGGAGGAGAACAAGAGACACGATGAAAAAAAGAAGCAAGCGACATAGAAAGAGAAAAGCAGCGAAGAGGCAATACAATGGAGGAAATCTGGACCCGATTTCGCTCTCTGAAAGAGAGGGGAGGAGAAAAAGTTCTGCGAAAAGGAGAAGAAAGGAGCAACTTTGAGTCCTTGCGACCTGAGAATTTCAGTGAGACAAAATAGATAAATCCTGAGATTTCCAGGTTTGATGCTCTAGATTCACCAGAACATTAGTTATTTTGCACTGTGCATCAGCAGTCAGAGCAACGAGAGAGCGTGCGAAATGAGGAGACAAGAGAGTGATCGCTTTGGATAGAATATCGTGATATGAATACTACAGCAACAGGTCGCGTGGGTTGGCTTCGCAAGAAGCTACTCTCTTCATTTCGCGTGCTTTCTCGTCTCTCTGACCTGCGAGAGAGCGTGTGAAATGAAGAGAGTCATTGCATGCCCAACTAAGGGAGGGTGGGTGACATCTTGTGGCTTCAACTAATCGTTGATTTATTTGATGTCAGATACGTCAGAAGAAAGAATTTTTGAGTAGCCCGGGAATAAATCGTTCCGGAAATAATAAACAAACGCGTGGGCGACGTTTCATAATAATCTGAAGCGATCAAAACATGAATAAAAATAAGTCTAGACATTTCTCATTTTGATGTTATTGTGCGCATTGCAATTCCACGAAAAGGAAATGAGGAAAAATAGAACAAGAGACTTCGAATTCGTTAAACACCGCAGTAGACATGGCTTCAATAGAGATGGTTTGACAAGAAATGCCTCTCCCATTTTTATGTGATCTCTCGTCACTCTGATCGAAGAGACAGTTCAAGAAGAGAGTGACGCCAACCCTTCCATAGATGAAGTCCTTGACATGGGGAGGGAAGACAACTAATTGAAAAGGGGCTTCGAACCTCACAAGAAAATGGACAAACCGAACCGAGCGGAATGAATTGAGGAAATGTTCTCTGCGCTCTCTCCATCTCCCTTGTCTCTCGCTATCTCTGACCGGCGAGAGATAATGAGAAATTGAGAGAGTCCGTCTCTCTCATTTCGCCATACTCTCTCATTTCTCTGACAAGCGAGAGATAAGTCAAGATAAAGAGACGAGAACTCGGAGAGAGTCCGGATAAAAGAAAGGAGACTTTGGAGCATGGGATGGGGAATGGGAGCAGAGAGCAATAAGAGAGGAAATAGGCAATGCATGAACTATCGAGAGAAAGAGGGAAAATGCCCCTAAATGCCTCTGCATTCTCTCCATTTCGCATGCTCTCTACCTCTGTCTGATCGGCGAGAGATTATGGAGATTTGAGAGAGACACTTGCTCGAAAAATAATCACGCTTTGCCTTCGTTTGTAGCCTCCAAGAGAGAAGTTCAATCATCATGCATTTCTCCGGTACATCGAATCAGCGATTATGATAGAGCAAAAGTGTGTAGCTTAATCAAGGTCTCTTAGGTCTGCGCAATTTTCCAAACGCGATGGAGAGTCTAAAATGATCTGAATGCGTTTCAGACATGTTACATACGGAATGGGAAGAAGGCATAATTGATATTTGAAAGGTTGCTTGTTTCTACAATTTCTACGATTTCTACGATTGCTAATGTGCACTACGCAAGTTATTCAAAGGGGCTGAAGTGCTGGGGATCCAGATCTAATAAAATGCCATAACATCCACCTACTGTACACTGTACTCCGCCCAAGCGCGAAATGAGAGCGCAAGCCCGCTTTCTCCTGTTGAAAGCCCCCATCGTAATGAATACCGAAGCAGGAGTGGGGAGTGGATGGACTCTCTCGATTCATCAGACTCTCTCGCCAGTTAGAGATGGTGAGAGAGCACGCAAAACGGAGAGAGTCAGACGATGACGAATCGCATTCCAATTCGAAAACAGCCACAGAACTGTCAGGGCAAGGCCGCATCACCGTTCGGGAGGAGAGTCCAGAGATCATCCAACCTCACCATTTAGATGCGTTTATGTCACAAAAATACGCGGAGGAGTGCCGAAAGTTCAAAGATCCCTAACTTGTGGATGCATTCATGTTTGAAATTCTTAGTCGTACAAAATAACAAAAACGAGAAATGGATCCCAATATGAGGCGCACCAATGTGCTCATTTAGAATGCAATTCAGAAGGATGCATGAATGAAGGTTATTAATGTAAAATAAGAAGCACCGAAAACTTCAAAGATCCCAAATCGTCAGCAATTCATCTGACACGGGTAAATGAGATGAAGATGAATGGGATGAATTCAATAGATGTCAATGTCAAATTTAGAAAACGAAAACTCCAAAGATCTCACATCGACACATCAATTCATTCAAATGAGATGAAGACGAATCGAGTAGTAAATTCAATGGAGGAAAACTCGAGAACCGTTGAAGAGAGCTGACATGAATCATGAATTTACGATGAGAAAAATCGTAGTAGAAAAAACGAGGAATACTTGAGACTAGGGGGTTGTAGCTCAGAGATCGTCTAAGAGGTCTATGTTTAAAATTTTCGTTCAGACAATCACGAAATACATCACTATGAAATGAATTAGGTATCTTTGAAGAGATCTGGATTTTTTGAGATTTTTAAAGGGCAGAAAGGACTGCGTGCGTCTGACAATGCGGAAGCAAAAGAGATTCCGGAGTGAATAAAATTCTTGCCTATTGTAAGCACCGGCTTAGCAACTATTAAAGATAGGCAGACATTCGTTAAGAGCTTACTTTATAAAAATACGAGTCAATGCGTACTCTCTCTAGGTCTTTGAATCACAAGTATCAGTGATCCTCTTTTTTTATCCTTTTGTCCATCGTAAGTTCATGTCAGTCATCTTCATAGTTTGGCTAAATACAAGTTACTGCGTGCGTCTGACAATGCGGAAGAAGCGAAAGGGATTCCGGAATGAGTGCGCAGAAGCCGAATAGTCATTCAGGAAGTACGTCAGCGCAAAATAGCGATAGCAAAATCGAAATAGATACCATCAAATAGAACAGTAACGAATTCACAGATCGCATTAACAGATAGTTCGAGAAAATGCATATCATTCAAAGAATGATTAGCAAAGTTCGACAGATCTTGTAGAAAATTTGGACCGAAAAACAACTGAAGAAAATATGCGAATTGAATTCGAAGAACATCAAAGGACAAGAATCGAACAAAAATGGTCGAGATGCAATCCGAAAAAATAAGAGACCGAGCAAATCACTTCCCCTAGAGTGCCATGTGTGTGTGTGTGGCGCAGCGCAGTGTGAAATAGGATCCATCTCTTCCCGAAGGCGTCTCTCCATTCTCCATGCTCTCTAGGCAGTCAGAGAAAGCGAGAGAGCACGCGAAAACGAGAGAGTTCCCCCCTCTGCCCCTTCTTTGGGGAGAGAAAAGAGACTCATTTGGGATGGGGCAGCGATGAACGAAAAGAGAAGAGAGAAGAGACTGGAGGAATTGACGTGAGGCTATATGAATATTGGGAGAGAGGAAATGTACCAAAACAAGATTTATTAGGGAAGAGAAAAGGCAGAATTCATGTGCTGGAATATCGTCGAAGTAGAATTCTCTGAAGATTGTGCGTTGCGAATGTAATCAAGAGAGGTTGATTATATCTCGCAGGCCGAAATTATCGTAAATTCAGAAGTTCAGACGACAAGTTCACGCCAAATTTTAGTTCACCTCCGAGAAGAGAGTGGAGGAATTGACGTGAGGCTTTATGAATATTGGGAGAGAAAATGTACCAAAACAAGATTTATTATGGGAAGAAAAGTGGATATGATTTGAATAAATTCAGGAAATATTTAACATTGGAGTTGGATTTTTTGTAAAGGTATAGAAGGAGAATGTGACTGACGTGAGTCCCCTCTATGAATATAATGGAAGAATTATACAAAAAAAATGAAGGATTTGAGGAGAAAAACGGCATTAGAAATCCATTTTTCTTTTTCTTATTCTTTCCATTAGAAATCATGAAAGTAATTGGAATATCGGTGAAGGTGACATAGTACTTTAAAGATTGTGCGTCGCGAATACAATCACTAGAGGTTGATTAAACCCCCAAGCCGAACTTATCGTGAATACAGAAGTTCAGACGAAAAGAAAGAAAAGATCACGAACAATTTGAGCTCACCAACGAATAAAAGAGTAGCGTTAATTTCTCGAGAACAAATAGTGAAGACCCCATTAGAAAAGACAAGGAACTGGAATATCTTAGAAGAAATGTGCGTAAAAGATGTTGCGAAAGCCGTAATTATCGTCTATTCAGATTAATTCTGATGAAATGGTTACGTCAAATGGAAAACAAATACATGCAAGCAGTGACACTGTCAACCAATGTCATCTATTTCTTCATGAACTTCCTGGGTATGGAATTTCGAGCCGCTTGAAATGTAGCTTGTGTGAAACACAAACCCAAACCAGAATTTTCGTAGCTGCATAACTTTGACACCTTAGTTATCCAATGCTCCATGCCCAATCGCAGGCCAACAGACGAATGCAATGTGAAATGAAGACAGATTGGTCAACACGAGTGCAGGAGGTTCTCAAAACCACCGAAGCGTCCGGAGCGCACCCAAAATAGCATTTACATTTTCTCGCGTAATAGAAGAGGAGCGGAGCGAGAAAAACTCCCTCCGAGAGACACAAGAGTCAGAAGATCTCGGAAAAGGGAGGAGGAATAGAAGGAAGAGGGAGGGAGAGACTAGGGGAGATTGCCCGATGGAGATAGAAAGAGAGGGGAGCTGAAGTTGCTTAGCCGTTTGCTGCCGCTGCGGTTGCATTTTAGAGGTTCTCACTCGTTCTATTTAGAACCTTCTAATCGTTGCGTTTAGCTGCAAGGATCTCCTTTGAAGCGAGAAACGAATGCTTGTAATGTTGACAAAAATCACGATTAATGATGATGATGATATTTATTTGCGCAGCGATAATTGCTTGTAACGATTATACAGAAAACCTTCGTATTGGAGCTTGGCTGTGTCTACTTATGGATACAGTGCCATTCGACGAAGCCTATTTCTAGCTCCTACATGGCAAACATGGCATTATCAACGTTGCGTGCCGTCTCAGATGGTCAAATACCGGCATAAAAATTGCAGCAAGAAGCAGCAACTTTGCTGTAGAACTCCCACAAATAACCGTCAGCAGTCGGAAATTACTTGGAAAGAGACAGAGAAAAGGGAAGGAGGGAGAAGGAAGGAGAGAGTAGAATGAGAAGTCGTCGTCGTCGTTGTTGGCTAGTAGTAATTGAATTTGTGATGAGATGAGCGGATGAAGGGGGAGAGGGAAAGGTGGGTGGACAAGGGAAATTAACAATTTTGAATGGCATTTACTAATTATCATGAACAGTAGGTTATCAGGAAAGGACAAGCAGAGCATGGGTTACAATCAGCAAACCAAAAAACAAGGATGAATAAAACTGAAACGATGATTCATTCTAAATGCTGCGCGATACTACTGCAAGAAGGTAAAGTCATCCCTTTTTAGGTACTTGCATCCTGCGGGAGATCACTGTTAGACCAGTGATTATTCCAGGGATGATTAATAATCACTGAGAGCAAGGGTGTGGTTCGCAAACCGGTGCGGCTCGCCGCGCTTTGCCGACCCAAATCTTGCTCAATCAGGGGTCAGAGGAGACGAGAGAGCACGCGAAACGGAGAGAGTCTCGACTCGCTTTCCCTTTCTCTCGTTAGCCATACGCCGCCGTATCAATCATATCTCATAGCAATCAGCCGGCGGCACGAGCCGGCTAATGCAATCGATATTCCGATTCTTCCCGTTAGCATATCTTTATTCTCGCCCGTACTGATCAGCGCACATTTTTCAGGCTAGCGCGGCACATAAAAGTGCAGTTTGCTGTCTAAATATTGTCATCTATACCTTGAATCAGCCGTGATTGCCTATCATTCCTGCCAAGAGGCAAGGCAAGGCAAGTCCTGATTGAATGCAAACATGGTGTTATTGCATAATTGTAGCCATCCTGGATTGACTTTTTGCATGTAATGATTGCGCAAACACTGACAAGGCAGTCATGACATGATCATTCATTCAATCTCTGCGTGGTTACCTCACTGTCGTATCGTGCCGAGTGCATGTTGCTTTCCTATTCGTGTATTTTTTTTTGTTTCAGAGCTGCTGAGAATGCGCTTCTTGCTAGTCTGCCTCTGCATGATTCCGGCAGTGCTATCAATGAAGATGGCGCCTCCGCCCGGTCTGAAACCAGCGAGGGAACGGTTCGCAACGGTATGAATACTGCCGTTGCGAACCGCTATTATATTATCCGGTTTGCCGTTCGAATTAGTAGACCATGATTCTTAAAGCAATAGATGTTGATAGATTTTATGAAACTTTTCTTCGGTAACATCCTTGAGTTCATACTTGAAAAGAATTGACAACATTCACAAAGTATTGAGGTAAGCTAAGAAACCAAATAACAGAACAAGCAGTGAATCCTCTTGTGGCGCGCGCTCGCTGTCGAAAACAACGGGCAGTGAATTAAATGAGAAACCGAGAAAGGGAAAAAAATAAGAAGATGAAAGGGAGATCTCATTTGAGAGCGCGCGAGCGAACGTCAAGGGAAAATAGCGAAAGAGAGAAAAGACAGAGGCGAACGAGACAATTTTGTAGACTGCGGGCGAGTGGGCAAAACAATGAGACAATGAGACCGGATGCCCCCTTTTGTCAGTTCTCTTATGAAATTCCGCATAGAAATCGAACAGTTCACTCAACAAAATTATGAAAATAAAGGAAAAAAATGCCATTTTCGAAATACCGGATGTACCACTTTTTTCAAAACTATTTTTCATGGAGTAATCGAAACAGGATGCATTTTACAGTTTTGAAGAGTGTCTGAAACTCAACGCAATATGATAGTTTCGATAAAAAAATCTGGGACGAGAACAGAGAAGAATTACACGCGATTACACGCGATTTTAGAAAACAAATGCAGTCAGAAGGGCGCCCTCGAGAAGATCGAGTTTTGTTATTTTATTAGATCAATCGCACGACAAAATTGAATGCGATCGATGTCTGAGAAACCTTGAATAGTCACTGAAACTCATCTTAGTAGTGAGAGAGTTTCATTGAGCGAGCAATTTGAACGAAGAATGAGTGAAAATGAAATTGAATCACTACTTTGGATATTTTTTTCTAATCAATTGACTGAAAACAAAAAAAATCCGAGCTGTGCCTAGATACATTCAACAGCTTTTGAAAGTCAACTAAAAAAATTACTCCAATCATAAAATATCAAATTCAGACGAGCTCCCCATCAACTACGTCTTCAAGTCCCAATGACAACTCTGTAAGTCTTCCTCACTTTTCTCGACTCTCTTCATTTCACACACTCTCTCACCAGTCAGACAGGGCGAGATAGTGTCTAAAATGAAGAGAGTATGATCTCTCTCCATTCCGCACTCTCTCGCCGGTCAGATAGTGCGAGAGAGTGCGTGATTCGAGGAGAGTCTGGTTTCCTCCTCCGCCATTCGTGCGCAACGCTCATTACTGCAGCAACGACGATGCGAAAATAGAGAGAAAGAGTAGACTTCCCGGTTGTTGATACAATAGCTCTGCGTCTGACGTGGATAGTAGAAAATTCAACCGGAATCCTGCAAATTTCTAAATTCGCTATTCCTGTCGCTCTGAGGGACTACAAAAAGGGATGACACAATTTTCATTCTGCTAACCTTTATTATTCAATAGCTGTCCTATGTTTCATAATATGTTCAAGTAATGAGCGCGGCAAGTGTAGTCGGTAAAAGGAGAGTCTGGGTCCAAAAAATAAATAAATTCAAGACAGTGACCTCTCCTTCGAAAACATTCAGAAGTCTCCCTCAACTATCACCATTCTGAAGCGCCCTAGAGGACTACGATCGTGGGAGACGTCCTCGGCGTCGAGAGAGATCGGGTACTTTACGATTCCTTCCCTTCGCGCTGTGGTTGGAGCCACAGATGGGCGAGCAAATGTGCAAAGGAGCACTATCGAGGTGCTTTCAGAGAACTCAAACGCGGCCCTACGACCACTCCCTACACTGTTGCTGTCACGCACGCGGCAGTGAACGAAGAGAAGAAGCGGAAGAACTGGAGGGTGAGCAAACTACTCTAGACTAATTTTATCGGTATCGGCATTACCACCAAGTTTTGTGGGAGAAGGCTAGATGTCAAGTTGAAGAGGAAAATTTTGCGGGTGAGTGAACATGCGAACTAGCCTCCTACTGGCTTACGGTATCGACAATGTCGAATTTATTTTCGATGGACCCGTTCACTCCAAAGGGATACAGCACGAAATACGTTTCGAAATATACCGTTTTTCTCCTAATCATTGCGTGAATCAGTTAGCGAGTACGGTAGCTCAAGCAACCATGTGGAAGCTAAAACTATTCTGTTGCATGACTCGCCCCAAATGGGGTCCAGACATAGACTGCACCATTCCAAAACAGAATCGGGCATCAACAATGACGTGGCTTCTTCTGATGACACAGCATCAACAGATATTGAAGACTTCGATGTCTGGTTTTGTCATTGGAAACGGTGTAAATAGCCTCATGAGTCATGGCTATTCCTGTCAGTCTTCATTTTGATAGTGCTGTCATAGGCCAGATTGACGGGAGAGCATGCGGAATGAAGAGACGGATTGTTAGTCCTCACGACGATGACATCATCGGATGGGCGATGGCGTCATCTTTCATACGGAAGCCGCGCGTCAAAACCAAACTTCGGCTATGGATAGACTTCCGTCTAAATATCGCGACGTCGTATTCCAAAATCAGAATATCATGATCACCAAACCAGGAAATTTGTTGGCAATCGCCGGATTGGGCGGCAATTAGCGAGGGCAAAGAATCAGTCGTACAACGGAAATATCGGAGATTGAAGATCAAAGATGAAAGATCAATAATTTCAGAACGGGCTCGGTGTGCACACGCAAGTAGTCACTACGCTGGTCGATCAGAATGGACAGTACTCGCGTCCGACACACATCGCGATTCCGGCGTACAGGGTGAAGTATGCGCCGTGAGTTATATTTATTTAATGAAATTAGTAAGAACACAATTGAGAAATGGAAAAGATATCTCAATAACACCCTCAAATGAAAGTGTGAACGCAAAAACAGAACTAAAACTAGCGATCCCGGCGTATAGTGCGCCGTATGTTTTGTTTTAATTATTCCAATTATGAAAAACATTAATGTTGATTTTGGCGATCATGTTACGTTTCATGAAAACTAGAACTACAGCTAAGCGCTCGAAATATAATCGTTCGGCACGCCACGACTCTTTGAATAACAGTATAAAAATTTTGACATGCACCTTTCGATTCTGTGCGAAAGTTGTGAGAATTGTTCATTCTTTTCAGCTTTCCAAAGACTCGAATTGAAAAAAAGAAAGTCGAGTTGTGAAATTGGGACTAGAAAGGGGAGTATTCATTTCCTTCCCCAGAGCGAGTGAATTTTGTATCCGGGAAAGGGCAAAAGTGACGACAAGTTTAATCTCGCGTGCGTTTGATGATGTTAGATTGAAACCACAAATCGTTTACGTCATGATTTGAAATCACGAGGGCTAAATCTCCTTAGTGTATAGCAACGCTGGTGACAAAGTTACTGGAAAAGTCCACACGATTTCACAATCAGTTTCATGTCGAACAATTTCGAAAGCCAATTGACGTGGGTTACAATGAAAATAATAATAAATCTAAATAAAGTACAATAATATTTTCAGTAAAAGCTTCGTCTCCGAGGTACCGCTGTCCGACTCTGACTGGTCGACGCTCCGCTACGGCACCCGCAAAACCGACAACGAAATCCTCAATTAGCCACTGCACTCTCTCGATTCCCCTTGCTCTCTAGGCCTTCTCTATCAGCACTCTCTCGTTTTGGCCTTATCTCTCGCCTAGCCCAAAGAGACAAAATGAGAGGCTCAGAAGCCCCAGTAGCAGCAGTAATTATGTAGAGCCAGCAGCCAATTTTCTTTCTCCCGCTCATCTTTGTTTATTTTGCGACGACGTGTAAACTCTTAGTGGTGCCCATATAGTGGGAGTGTGGACGAAGAAGAGACGTTCATCTCAGTAAATCTAAATCCAGTACTTTATCGATGTCAATGAAAAATAAATAAACAACAAGCAATGTGTATGTGGAAGGATCACGGTAGCTGGCCTACCGTAATTTTACTGTAAGAAAAACGGACTACTTTGCGGGCTCGCCGGCCTTCACCTTTGCGATAATCTCGCTTTTAAGAGGCTCCTCTGCGAAAGAAGCGTTTGCCGCGTTGAGTTGCTGAAACGAAATTTTTAAAAAATATCATCGCGATGTGTTTCACAGTGACGTATTCTTCGGCAGATGTCTTACACTGATAGTACAATCTTGAGGTGCAGTACAAAAAAAATTAATTTCCCAAAAAAATACCTACCGCTTGCCACAACTGATGAATTGTCAGCCCGATCTTCGTATGGGCCAAATCCATTTCACTTTTGATCGAATTGTCGAAGCAAGTCGGATCGTCTCGAGAAATGGAGAAATCCGCACCGTCCTCGGCCCATCTGTAGAAAATAAATGATCATTTTTCATTTGTATTCGGGATACGACTAACGTGCTACACCATTATACTAGTGATGCTAAATCGGCACATGCTTCTCCTTAGGTAAAAGTCAAGCGTTTTTACAGTCGTAAGACAAACCACCTAGCGTAGAACTTTACCGCTTCTCCGGCTCTGTCGGAATAGGGGGGTCCCATGACAATAAGGGGGTCCCATATATTAGAGGGGTCCCATGACAATAGGGGGGTCCCATATCAGATCATTTAATCGTGAGTAGTAATTGCTTATTTACTGTCCAGCGGAACGAAGAACAGTTTGTGGGCGTAATTCGAGCATGCAACAAGCGGCCAAACCTCCAAATCGGACGGAAAGAAAATGTTCCTAACGGTGCACAATGTGTCACTGAGAATGATGTGATGTGATGACTTTGCGTGGAAAAGTCTATGCGAAGGCCAATTCGGAGCCAGAGCTCGGTTTCTCTGTACTTGGGGTCACGTAGTTAATCGGTTAGAGAAAGAAGCGGAGAAGCAAAGCGGGGATAACGTGATATACCTTCCCTATCCCTTCCTTGCAAACACATCTTGAACGCCGATCACCCTGGCTGTCACGAGGTGAGTGACCTTTAGAGAATCTTTAGACCTTTAGAGAACAAACTACCAAAGTAGTTTGTCCATTTTTCGTCTCGTATCAGCAAACAACTGAATGAAACGTTTTATGTATGAAATTATAGGAAATACAACTCAAGAATAAATATACGAACAAAAATGAACTAATTTGATATATTTTATATGGGACCTCTTTATTTTTTTGGGACCCCCCTATTCCGACAGATTTTTTTGGGACCCCCCTATTGGCATGGGACCCCCCTATTCCGACAGAGCCGCTTCTCCTTACCTACTTCCTTTCTCTTCTGTCCGAACAGCAAGACATAGGTGAGAATGGAAGAGGGACTTGCCGAGTTGCCCTAACTAATGTGTACCTTTTAACGGGATGCTGGGTCCACTCGGTCGGCACTGCTCCAGTCATAACTGAGGAGTAGGGACACGCCTCGAGATGGGCTCTTCCCTCCTCGAGAAAGTGCTTGCGATATGCCTCGTCGTCTCTGTAACAATATTTGAATATAAAAAATTGAATATAAAAAAATTAAGCTCCAATGATCCATCAATCGATGGTACAGTACTTTAGTTTACGATACTCGCCTACCTCAGAATACGGTAGCCATGGCCGATGCGTTCCGCGTGCATTTCGTTCAGTGCCTGACAATTCTAATATTATAGTCTAGGTGATATCAAAAAAGGATTATCGAAGAAGTAATGAAATCAAAAGAATATGTAGACTCTATGAAACACAACCGTTACCCAATTTTTGGAAACTTAAAATAGCTTACATTGACCACCTCCCTCGCTCCGCCCGCCTCTCCCGCGTGCGCAGTGCGATGCAGCCCCTTCTTAAAAGCGGCCTGAAATTAAATTGAAGCTCCTTATTTATGCGTAGTGAAAACCCTTCATGTAGGCTTCCTGCCAATGATCATTTTGAATCACAGTCAATCGTTTCTCCTCTTTTTATCACCCAATCGATTGCAACTTCGACTAGTGAGAAACAAATTTTCAATCTGGAACCCCAAAAGAGCAATTTCACAACACCTGGAACACCTCCACCACCGAATCCTCGTACTTTTCTTCGGCTCCCTTTGCGGAGCCAGCCACGTCAATTCCAACCACGCCCAACTCCTGGCACGTCTCAACTGGAATTCAGCTTCATTGATAAAAGAGAATATTTGATAAAAGAGCGATTTTTTCAAAATAATTGCACTGGTTGATAAAGAAATAATGATGACGAAGAATCTCACCCAACTCCAACAATTCCCAATTGTACTGCGGCAGACCGCAGATCATAACGAGAATTTGACGCGAATCCACCCCAAAGTCGGTCTTTCCTCTTCGAAGGCCTCGAGTTACAGCCTCTACGACTTCACGGGCGGTATGCTAGAAAGAAATGGATTCTACAGGCACCTGCATCTTCTGAAGCAGTGAAGAGATATGCTGGAATAAATTAGCGCAAAAAGTTTAATAAAATTATGAATAAATACTAACCGGACTATCGTCATTGAGCAAGCGGTGCGGAGAATATCTGAATTGTGAACAATGCTTTGGACATTATTTGCATAATCTCAGTACCTTCCCTCGAAGTAGATCACGCCTTCCTTCGCTTGGTCTTCACATAGCTCGTAAGCAACACGCTCAATCGCCCCGAGGTCATCTCTGAAGTTATTTATTTATGTTTCCATCAACAGCATCGTCTGCATTGACAGCACTCAGTAATTGAAGAGATTGTGAAACATATTACATTGTATTTATTTCGCGGTTTCTCTCGTTGGAATGGATAACGAAATATCGAGTGAAGTGAAAACGCGGCTTTTTCAGTATAACAATCGGTAAGTACAGTTCAACACTCACTTCACTACAGGAAGGAAGATCTCGAATGCTCTTAGCACAGCGGACAGGTTCTTGGGGGTGTCAGTAACGAGTAGTTTCTGCGTATTATTTGCCCGTGAATTAGTATTTTCAGTTCTCGAAAAACTCACTTTCAGCTCAGAAACCGTGGTGGCGTTGCCCATGGGTATGCCTCTCTTCCTGAATTATTTGCCTTTTGTATGTGTTTGAATACGCTTCAAGCGCACCATTTGTTGAGGAAATATTTTATGATTCAATTTGTAGGGCATTGATCTTTTAAACAATGAATAAATACAACTGACCTGGACAGGTCCAGTAGCGTCTCGAATCGAATGGCTCCATACAAGTGAAGATGCAGCTCGACCTAAACAAATGCAGGGTTAGCATGTTGTGGCATCAACCAGTAGTAATAAAAAATATCACTCACAATTGGAAAGTCATACAGTTTCGCCATTGAATCAAATTTATTGATAGCGGAAGGCCTAGAATAGCGTATTTGCTAAGTTTTCGAGATATTTGGTAGTACGAGCGAATAACTAAAAGAATAATGCATGAGATGCATGGAAGGAAAAATCGATTGCGAAGAAATTGATATCTCTAGCGCGCTCTGCTGATAAGAAGTGTGGATTGTAAGCATGTATCGTTGTCATCATTGATGCTGAACTAAATCTTCTTGCTTATCACCTTTCCGCGTTGTTACCTCACATCAAGGTTTCGAAACTAAGTTTTACGAAATATGCAACTGCAATAGTAATATGATGCATCGTTAATTTCTCGAAAATTCCGGTATTGGTAATCAAATACACACCATCGAAGATCAGTAAAACAAAAAGAAATGAAACTTTATCGCAGAGACAGGAGCAAGGAATCGTTCATAGAAAGAAACAACCTGTAAACGTCATACAAATAAACGCAAACGAAGACAAACTCTGATGGAAAGGTCATGAGCAAATGCACGGAATCAATCACGGAATACTGATGCCTAGATAACGTGTTTTGGGGAGTGGAAGGGTACTGTAGGGGTACTGAAACCATAATTACGGTTACGATATCTACTTGGGAGGCTCGCCGGCCTTTACTTTGGCGATAATCTCGCTCTTGAGAGGTTCCTCGGCGAATGAGGCCTTTGCCGCGTTGAGTTGCTGAAATGAGTTAAGATATGTTTCACATGTGCTTTTTATGTGGTGATAGACTTGATTGACAGAATAGGATTGCCATTCATTTCAAAAAGAGAACAAATCAAACTGACCGCTTGCCACAACTGATGAATGGTCAGTCCGATCTTGGTATGTGCCAGATCCATTTCACTCTTGGGCGTATTATCGAAGCAAGTGGGGTCATCGCGGGAAATGGAGAAATCCGCGCCGTCCTCGGCCCATCTGGAGAAATTGTTTTTTTATGGAGCTACCGTAGTACATTCCTATTCTCTTCAAGCAAGCTGAAAGGAAAAATCGATACCGCAGCTACCGTATACCTCTTGATCGGGTGCTTGTTCCACTCGGGAACCACGGCGCCGGTCATCACGGAGGAGTAGGGACACGCCTCGAGATGCGCCCTTCGGCCCTCGAGGAAGTTCACACGGTACGCCTCCTCGTCTCTGGAAAAGAACTGTTGCCTGACTCTCTCGTTTTTTCATAATCTCCATATGTGTCTAATCGACCAGGGAGTAGGGCTAATGTAGAGTCAAGTACATTAGTCAAGTACAGAAATATCCAGCAACTGCTGTAATGACCGATAAACGTCCGCGTGATCTACCGTAGTCCTATCTACGGCAATTGTTGATGTGTCTATGCATACTATTACCAAAAGTTATGATTACGGTATTCACGAATACTGTATGCAAACTCGCTCACCTCAGGATTCGGTAGCCGTGGCCGATGCGCTCCGCGTACATTTCGTTGAGGGCCTGAGAATTATTATATTATTTTTTTTACTTCGAAGCACCAGGACAATCGAAAACATATTTGAATTATAGCATTATGTAGACACCGTGAAGCACAACCAATTCGCAATGATATGAGGCCCTTTGCCTAAGAATCAAGCAGAATCGAATGAGTTCGGCACAGCCAAAAAAATCGGATTCTCTGAAACTCTGGTTTTCCGGGTTCTCGAGGGTGCTGATGACGATGGGCATATTTGTTTTTCACGTCGAGCCTCTGTTGGCTCCAGACGACGTCACGTCGCTATCAGTTTTTGATCATTTTCACCTTTTTAAAAAGTGCTAAAATTAGGTGAATAAGGCGCTAGGGGTAGAATTTGATGCTGATCACGACTGCATACTTTAATTTCATAAAAATTGTAAATAAATGAGTTATAAAAAGTCCCTTCGTAGTCAAGCGAGGGCTTAGCAACTTTTGTAAAAGGTGAAAATTATCAAAAACTGATATCGACGTGACGTCGTCTGGAGCCAACAGAGGCTCGACGTGAAAAACAAATATGCCCATCGTCATCAGCACCCTCGAGAACCCAGCAAACCAGAGTTTGAGCAATTTTTCATTTTTTAGCTGTGCCGGCCTCTGCTCGATTCTTAGGCAAACGGCCTCATATCTTCTTTCTCGAACTTTAAATAACTCACATTGAGCACCTCCTTTGCTCCTCCCGCCTCGCCAGCATGCGCAGTTCTGTGCAGGCCCTTCTTGTGGGCGGCCTGAAATTAATTTCAGGCTTCTTTTCAGAATAGCATTCGATGTAGACTATCGTTATGCCAAAAAGCTGTTCAAACGCATCACATAAAATTACGATATCGGTTTACTAGCGAAACATTCTCAATGACAGCTCACCTGGAACACCTGGACCACCGATTCTTCGTATTTCTCGTCCGCTCCGGATGCCGAACCGGCCACGTCGATGCCCACCACGCCCAGGTCCTTGCACGTCTCGACTAAAATCCTTATTTGACACACATAATCATAAATATTTTCGAAAACACTCTTGCCTTCTCTGAATACGTGTTCAATGTGTTGCGTAAAATGCATTGAAAGTTAATAACTTGATGTCCGGACTAAAATAATTACCGAGATTGAGCAGGTCCCAGTTGTACTGCGGCAGGCCGCAGATCATGCAGAGAATTTGGCGCGAGTCCACACCGAAATCGGTCTTGCCCCGGCGCAGACCGCGAGTCACAGCCTCGACGACTTCGCGAGCCTTGTGCTGCAATTAACGCAATTAAATACTGTGCGCTAATCATCACTTTTTTATTTAGACGCTCTGAGAAAAATATGTTTCACATCTTTCAGAAAACACGTTGCTTTCCCCAGTATTCAATTCCCCGTCGGCCCTCGCTTCCTAAAATCACATTCTTATCGTTATCAATGGCAATTGTGGAATTTTCTTAATCCGATTACGTTAATCCCATCAAGATCATCTCTTAAATTGCCGACTATAATCCCTCATAATCCCTGATAACAAGGCGAAACACGAGTCGTCCTTATCAGAAATGACATGGAATGTGATGAATGAAAGACAAACGCTCTCTATTCCGCATGTTCTATCGCTTTCTCTGACCATCTAAAGATCATGGAAAATCGAGAGGATAAGAGAAAAGAGCGGGAGGAAATTTCCGTGAGAAAATCCGAAAACTCACGGTGCTGTTGGGCGTGAGCAGCAGGTGCGGCGAGTATCTGGAATAAGGGGATTAGGGGTACACAATCGATAATCCGGTGGAAATCGGCCTCCATGCTATCTACCGTGCTCTGCAGCACCCACTGAACAGATTAAACTACATCTGAACATTATACTTCTTCCTATATTGGTAGTCCTTCGAACTATCGAGAACTGAGTGTCTCACCTTGCCTCGAAGTACACGACGGACTGCTTGGCCTGGTCCTCGCACAGCTCATAGGCGATGCGCTCGATAGCGACGAGGTCATCCCTGAAATTTTTGTTTATTTATTTGTAAATCAGAGGAACTTTACTACAATCGCCTCCAACGATTAAGTGAACTAACTGAGATGACTGTGAAACACATCACAGTCCTCAATGCAAATACAAGAGTTGTCCTTATATTTTTAGAAGAAAAAGTTCCTCAAAAAATCGAAACACGCCTTATCTATCGCTTTTTGTTAGGAAAGTGAAACACATTTCAGTCTGGAAAATGAATTAGGCGATGCAGATGTATTTTTTTACATTTATTATTTTAAAAAATATCAATAACTGACGTCACAACGGGCAGAAAGATCTCGAAGGCGGCCAGAACGGCCGACAGGTTCTTCGGCGTGTCGGTGATGAGCAGTTTCTGCAAATCGAATACCGTAACCGCTTTAGAGGACAGTAAACTTTGAAAAAAAACTAGGGAACTAGTTCCTTACTAGTCAAATGAACTGCTCCACTCGAGAAAGAGTGTGCAGAATGAAGAGAGTCTACTCTCGATTTGACTATTAAGGAACTAGTTCCTAGTTCCTTTTCAAAGTCTAGAGGACAGGGACGTCGTGGCGGGACCCGACTAGGTACGAACGGCCGCCTGAATGGTAGCTGTAAAAAGAAAAATACCTTCAGCTCCGGAACAGTGGTCGCGTTGCGCAGAGGGATGCCCTTCTGTCTGAAATTAAATCATAGATAATTATTGCTTTGATGAGGGAATCATTGAGTTTGTAATTGTTCTTCTACCGGATCAGTCAGAATGTGTTTTCGAATATGTTTCGTGCTTGGCATTTATTCTCTAACATTCTTCTTTCTGTTGTTTCTTCTTCGGGCTTCATTGAAAATAAATACAAATATGCCCTCACAGAGCACATTCACACGGCCGTCGGAGGCGCATGAGAATTTTCAGAATCAAGAAACCATGGCTCGTATTCTAAGTGTTATCACGCACCTCGACAGGTCGAGCAGCGTCTCGAAGCGCACCGATCCGTCCAAATGGAGGTGCAGTTCGATCTGAAACTTAGAATTGTCTCAAAACTGAATAATTTTTATTGCCTAATGATGACGTAATCATTCTACATGTTTCGAAAAAATGGTTCTGTAATGAAGAATTGTCTCAAATCTGAATAATATTGTCTATTGATGACGTCATCGAACGTAATTGGAAAAGAGCTTGGGCTACCTTGGGAACGGCCTACTAGAGTAGGATTGCTTCAAATATCAATATTCTACCCTAATAGTTAGAGATAAGGGATTAGGATATATAATAGGGAAAGAGATAGGGATAGTAGGGCTATAGATATCGGTTAACGGTGCGTACCTTGGGGAAGGAGTAGTTATCAGCAGCACCCATAGCCACCATTTTTTGCTGTTGGACTGTCGAGCGGCTGAAATGATTCATAATTATAACAGATTAGTGGCGATTAATTGGTTCTTTTAGTCTGAGTGCATTGTCGCTGGTAAGATATTCGAAATAGATAGGATGCCGTAGATGTGTACATTGAAAGCTTCCTACGAGCCTACAATGCCGCGCTTCAAGAGCATTTCCTAATGATTAATGATGAAATTATGAGAAAGCAGCCTCTCATCCACTCGGCAAGCAATGATAAATGGCAAATTTTCTCCCTATCAGACAAGAATGAGCGATAATAAAGGGGTCGCTCCGCCGCGTGGCAAATTGATAATGGGATTAGTTAGCGAGAAGCGCACTCTCCTGATTTCACGTTCTATTTCGCTTCTCTGACCGTCAGATTTAGGAGACGCTAGAGACATTGAGTCTCGCGCGAGCAGAGTCCGTGGTCTCTCAATTTCCCATGCTCTCTGACCGGTCAGAGAAGCGATAGAGCGTGCGAAAGTGAGAGAGTTCCCGGTGAAAAATCGGGTGATTATAATGCTCATCACGACCGGGCGACGACCATTAGTGATAAGAAAAGAATACATGGCTGATTAGGGGGATTGATCAATAGACTCCTCTCTACTGACAAGCCGGTGAGAGTTTCATACCACATTCTTCTAGGCGATTCTAAGCACCGTTTGGATGACTCGGCACTCCTCAAACCCCTAGTCACATGGCCAAAATCATCGTAATGTGAATAAAATACAGGGTGTTACGCGGTCATTTTGTCACTCTCAGTGATCTCTGACAAAGAGACAAAGTGCGACCTAGATCGCGCAAACAAGGTGCGCAAGGCAGTTTTCACGTCAAAGTGAGATAATAGCCGAGAAATACGCGTCAACTCTCGTAAAAGTGTAAAAATCTCGCACAACAAAGTAACATCTTCATCGAAAAGAGAAAAAGGGTGATTGGTAGAGTTGACAATTCAAGGATGAGAGGAAGGCCTTCCTTTCATTTTTCAACTGGATGCAAATCGCCCCATTCCTTGAGGAAGGATGAGAGAGAGCGGTAATCCTTCCGGAAGGATGGCCATCCTTCCGGAAGGATTGAATGTTAGGAGCAGTGTTCTAGGCAGTTTTGAGGGAAGTAAACTAAGGAAGTGAGTTAGTGAGTAAACAGAGGGCCTGTTAAATGCTTTCTCCATCTAATTTTGGAAAAAATACTTTAGTCAGCGAGAACTAGAGTTAAGCGCAGTTTTTAACAGTCTAGCTCCTATAGACTCCCTAAATAGCTCCATTCGCATTAAAAATGGACGCAAATCACTTCAAAGATACTCCATTTAGACTCTCTTCGCCTTTCCAAAAGTTCCCTAAGACTTAGAGCCCATAAACTCCATATTCCCTCTCAATCCTTCCGGAAGGATTCCCATCCTTCCGGAAGGATAGCCGTCCCTCTCATTCTTCCTCAAGGATGACCGCGCTCTCCCATCCTTCCGCAAGGAATAATTGAACGATTTGCATCTTCCATCCTTCCTCACCCCTTGAATCATTGAATTGTCAACCCTAGTGATTGGTAGTCCTCGGGAAACTTGTGACGAGGCTTGGGAGAAAAGAGAGAAAAAGTGAGAAAACACGAGCAATTGGAAGGCGGCTGTCAGGACAGCACAAGAACGTAGCAAAGTGGAAGAAGATAAATCACCGTCCTCGATTCCATAAATTATCACGTTCAATGGCTCATTTGCAACAGAGGCATATATGAAAAACTGAGCATAACTCTATCTCATTGACCATAAACGGAGAAGGAGACTCGGGAATCCCCGGGTTTGAGGGAAAAGGGAAAAGTGAGAAAACACGAGCAATTACGAAGCCATTGACAGCTGTCCTGATCAAAATAGCTGTGCAAAGTGGAAGAAGATAAATCGCCGTCGATAATTCGGAAAGTTGTCAAGCTGCATGGCTAATAACTTCTCTTTTGCAACAGGAGCACACGGGATAATAACTCTATCTCATTGTATCATGAAAGAAATCGGAAATGCTCGGGAAATTATTATTTTGAGAAATGAAAAGGGTGAGATACCACGAGAAATCGAAGTGCAATTTGACAGCTCTCCTCGTTCTGTCCCGGATGATCAAAATAACGTGGGTGAGACAAGAATTCAGGTGCATTCGCCTCTATCACTCACCACACCTATCATGGGAATGATCTCAACTCACATATCCTGATCTGGCCAAAAATTGAGGGTTACTATATCGGATGCGCTAATTTCGAATCGTGTAAATGTAAATGAAAATTTACGCACTCTGCCTAACACTAGATACGCTGCGGGATACGGACAACGCTCACATTATGACAAAATGGAAAATGAAATCGCTCCGAATTTCGTCGAGCCACAATACTGAAATGGGAGACAGCTGCGATAACATCTGCCTCTAATGGAATAACCGATTTTTTTCGTGATTTTCGTCTGACTCTCTCCATTTCGCACACTATCTCGTCCTCTCTAACCAACCTCTGATTCACCGGTAGCACAGCGCACTCCGTCGAAGGCCATAGGATTGCCAGCAAGAGGACTAAGCCGATCGAATTCATGTCGAGCTCGAGCAATCTCGGGTAGGAGAAGTGAGGGAGGTGGTAGAGTAACAACTAACTGGGAGAGCACGAGGTTGAGCCTACTTATAACAGGCGGAACGCTCTCGTTTGTAAACACACACTAAGTATGTGAAAGAAGAACATGCGGAAAGAAGTCTGTCTGAGAAGATCAGAAGAACAGATGCAGGTGGAAATGTTGCATGATTCATTCCGAAAGTGGAAATGTTGTTTACCAGAGTCGTTACATCGTCCATGTAAACAGTGTTGTAAACATGTTATCCTCTGTAGAAAACTCTTCGTTACTGAGGAGGTAGACAAGAAGGATACCGGAATAGAATCGGCAACAATAACACTCAGAAGACAACCCATAAAATGGAGTATTCTCTGGACAATGTTAGGGGTGCATCCATTTTTATAGAGAAGCTTACGGGACCGCCTACTCGATGGTCTCTTACCTAAGGTCGATGATGACGTTGATCAATGCTTGAGTAAGAAAACTCAACAGAATGCACCACATCGCCCCTCGTGGTCACCTCCGATAGCCCGGCTACAAAGGGCTAATCTCCAACCTCTCCTAGCAAACTGTGATTTTTTCCCTGATTTCAAAACAATTCATGCAGTGTTGCAACAACAGATGCGCGTCTGAAGCAATGAAAAGGCCGTTCTGCGACTCGAAAGCATTCACAAGGTTAGACCCAAGAAAGATCGGTGACGATAGAAACATATCAAAATCAGCATTCACCACCACCTTTCCTCGTGGTCACCTCCAGCCGGCTAAGAAGGACTAAGCGCCGCGATTAACCTACGCTATGCTGTGATAAGACTGATTCTCACCCAAAATTTGTCATTTTTTAGGGGACTGGTTCGGTGCTCATGAGCATCTATGATGATAAATGATTCATTCACTGCATGATCCCAGAACGATCTGTGACGATTAGTATCAAAAAGCAGCAGAATCCAACAACTCGTGGTCATTCTAATCATCAATACGTGCAGTTTTGCGATGACTAAAGTTGACAGAAAGCACGTGCAGTGAAACGACGGTTTCGCCCATTCTGATAACGCTACTGCTAAGCTGAAACCCACGGAGCACACGTGGTGATAAGGTTGCAGATTACCTATACGTTGATCTTTTTCATACGTGATACGGTACTACGAGTGGAATATTGGGACAATAAGTAACTTCCTTTTTTCAAGTTATCAACAGTATGAATTGTCGGCCGCAAACCTTCCAATTAGTCTAATCAGGAGCCCAAGCAAGAAAAATCAGCATGTTTCACGTGATATTTTAGTTCAGTAAAACCTTCTCCAATACAATGCCAGTTACAGACCTTCTCAATAAAATATAACTAAGTGTTATCCGTCCCGTCATTTCTGACGATGCGCCTAAACACAGACACAGACACGGCTATTGCACCTCAATTTAAGACTACCGGTTTAAATGAATCATTGACGGAACATCTGCAACTTTTTGCAGAAACCAGAAATAACCGAGCCGGACGCCAAGCTTCTAAGCCGTCTAATCTGAAACCTACGCTCCACATGGCCTGATAACCCCAAAACTTTGGCTGTTTACTCGCAATCTGGGGCGAAATGCAAAGTTGCTAAAAAATTATTTGTTATCACAGCCGTATGAATCATTGCAACGGTATCCGAAGACATAGCGTTCTTTCGAAGCAAAAAAAATATGATACCGTTCGCTGAAAAGTCTAATCCGACCCCGTGATAGGTGGACTGATAACTTCGTAAGTCGCTCGACCTTTTCTTTGACAGTCTCCCCGCCAAACCACTGACAAGCGTAGAAAAAATGGGTGTTATCTCGCTATTCACTGCAATTGTGACCTAGAGCACTGCATTGTCTGTGAATATTGGTGACAGAAATGAAAAAAAATGAAAGAAAAAACAGAAATGAAAATAATCAAAAATTCACCTAGCCGCCATCATCATTTCCTCTCTGATGTCTCGTCCACTCCATCTCAACGCCGTCAGATACAGAATCGTCAACAGCGACGGCACGATCAGGGCGAAGGGTGAGAGCACCATGTTTCCGTTTTGGGTTCCGTGGGTTCCGTGGGTTCGGGTACTCGGGTCAAGGCTCGGGACGAGATGGGATCAGGCACAGGGTGCCAGAGCACTCTCGGGTCACCAACCAGGGACAGGAGCTGATTGGATATCACAACTGCTGCTGGGGAGGGGAAGGGAGGTCAACTGAGCAAGGGGACACGCGTGATCTTCGCCCCACATACACACACATTGCCACCGCTTTTCCGCTGCAGTTAGAGAAAGAAAGGGGTCAGAGACCAGGGGATATGGAGAGAATGCAGAGAAAGAGAGAAAGCGAGAGATCAGGGGAAGTGAGAGTGCGCAGAGAAGCAGCAGATGGGACAGCAGTAGTCAAGGCGCGCGCTCTCCCCGGAGGCCACTCTCTCGAAATCTCCCGCTCTCTCGCTTGGCACGGACCGATAAAATCCATGATAAGCCTAATCAGAATGCTATCCGTGCAAGCTTCGGACTGACACGAATGTTTATTGCCTCTGAGAAAAGTGTTTTGGGAAGAAAGTGGAGACTGACAAGTCCAAAAGAAGTAAACATAGTCTTTATTATTCATAACCCTGTGCTTTGATCCCTCTCAAGGTCATCCAAGGGCAAGAAAATACGTGGTGTGCCATGGGCGAGAGATGGGAAAGGTCGGCGGCCGGGCGCACACTCGCGTGCGCACGCCGGGGCCATATAAGGCGGCTCGGAGAGGCGCGAGGCGCAGGTCGATATTGGTCGCGCGGCGTTTCAGTGCTGTTGACGTATCGCCTTACTTCTTTCATGGATCCTCTCCTATTATGGACCTTCAAAAGAGGTAAGCCATCTCCAATTCACTCAATATTCGCCCATACACTATTTTCAAGGTATTTACGCATTTGTCATGCTCATTTACCGCATTCTCGCCGTTAAAATGACTTGGATAACTGCAGAATGCGTCTGTTTATTGAAGAGTTGCGACGTATGATCGATAGGGCGCGCTCAAGCTTCTAGCATTACATCAGCGGCAGGCAGCTGTCTATTTTCCCCGGGCAATCATTCCCGGCCGCCCAAGTCCCCCATTCTTCCGCCCTGAAATCGTCTGTTTTCTTTTCAATTTGCCGATTTCATGACCTAAAATCGATCGGCGGGACGTGAAATGGTGAGTTTTGCCAGGGTTTATCAGGGCTTTTCGTGGAGGAAAAGGCGGCGAGTTTGTGATGACTAATGGCCAGTGTGTGCAGTGACAAAGAGGCGCGTCTCGCGCAATCAGGCGGTTGATCAATATTTGTCATTGTTTTAGGCTGTCAATTTAGTGTTCTGTTATTTATTAGGGTTGTTTTCACTGAAAACAGTTGCCAGAAGCACTGAAAGTCGCTTGTTTTTGGTAGATTTTAAAAAAATTTATTTAATTTTTTAAAAATTTCATTTAAATTAATTTATTAAGCTCGGTGGAAAGTCGCGGAGGTCGGCCGCGCCAATGGGCAGCGGCGGACAGGAGCGAGTGAGGTATTAAGAGACCGTCTCCGTAAAAATTCACCATTTCGACCCCCTTCCCGGACATTCCCCTAGTAGAACGATTCAGCCCTCCATTCTTTTATCATGGAAGGGTGTCAGACCCATGTTGACAAAACTACCGTAATTGAGGTCCCACAGTGAAAACGCAGCGCGGCGCGAGCGCGGGAAATTCAAAAACGCAATTTTTCTAATTTCTCAACCGAACAAGCTAGGTTCGAAATTCTTTTTGCAATGTGCTAGGGTGCCCAAATGTGCAAACTTTCAACAGGGAAGTTCGTTCAAAATCGATTCTAAAATGGATTTTTAGTGTCAAAAATTCGCATTTTCACTACTCTTGCCGACTTAATAGCGGGGGCGGAGGGCGAAACATGGTGCACAGTGTGTCCCCACTAATCATGGAGATATTCTACAACATTTGAGAAAAATTTATTATGTTCCTACCGGGACTTTTATTTTTCAAACTTTGATCACTGCCAAAGACCAAAAATCAAAAGTTTAGCTAGGACCTCAAATACACTTCTGCTGGAAGTAGCAGCACTCATAGGTACTATTTCCCACACCATTGGGAGGTTGAAGCCGTTCGTTGATTTTATAAGAATTTTTCTCTCTCGCTCGGACCATGACCCGGGGGTCATGGGTGCAAGGGCAGTGGTGCGACCATGAACCCGGGATCATGGTCCAAAATTTCATTTTTTCGGTCAGTCATGTGAGGTAACCTATTGTATACTACAGTACTTCACTTGCTACCGTAACCCCAAATTCCTGGTTCCCTCGCATCAAGAACTGATTTATCTCGAATATTGCGATTTTATGCCTTTGAGTCTCTATTTTCGATGACAAAGATAAAATCACCTGCTCTTAAGTGACAATACTTTTGAATATACATATACGCTAACGTTTCCATCATTTTTGTGGGTATAATGGCTAAAGGCACCACCTTGGGAATCAAATATCGGGGGTTCAAGACCTAAAACTCATTATTCGAAATAAATCAGTTCTTGATGCGAGGGAACCAGGAATTTGGGGTTACAGCAGCAAGTGAAGTACTGTAGTATACAATAGGTTACCTCACATGACTGACCGAAAAAATGAAATTTTGGACCATGATCCCGGGTTCATGGTCGCACCACTGCCCTTGCACCCATGACCCCCGGGTCATGGTCCGAGCGAGAGAGAAAAATTCTTATAAAATCAACGAACGGCTTCAACCTCCCAATGGTGTGGGAAATAGTACCTATGAGTGCTGCTACTTCCAGCAGAAGTGTATTTGAGGTCCTAGCTAAACTTTTGATTTTTGGTCTTTGGCAGTGATCAAAGTTTGGAAAATAAAAGTCCCGGTAGGAACATAATAAATTTTTCTCAAATGTGGTAGAATATCTCCATGATTAGATGGGACACACTGTGCACCATGTTTCGCCCTCCGCCCCCGCTATTAAGACGGCAAGAGTAGTGAAAATGCGAATTTTTGACACTAAAAATCCACTTTAGAATCGATGTTGAACGAACATCCCTGTTGAAAGTTTGCACATTTGAGCACACTAGCACATTGCAAAAAGAATTTCGAACCTAGCTTGTTCGGTTGAGAAATTAGGAAAATCGCGTTTTTGAATTTCCCGCGCTCGCGCCGCGCCGCGTTTTCACTGTGGGACCTCAATTACGGTAGTTTTGTCAACAAGGGTCTGACACCCTTCCATGATAAAAGAATGGAGGGCTGAATCGTTCTACTAGGGGAATGTCCGGCCCTTGGTAAATTCTTAAGGAGACGGTCTCTTAAATTAATTAATTATTTGCTTATTATTTATGATATTTATTTATTTATTCCGTTGTAGTTACTGTACATGAAATTAACATGATTAGTGATCGCAGAAACAGATGTACTGCTCACACTTATCAAAACCGTGATGAAAATGTCAGAATATCTCAAAAAGTCATCGAACGACTTACATTGATGTTATTCTTCCATCTTACAGGACCCATCTTCTGTTCTCGCAAAAGACCGATCACCATTCGGTCAAGAAGAAGCGAAGGCCGCACAGTGAGTGTTTATTTTATTATTAGTTATATTTTATAGCAGCAAGAGCGGCAAAGCAATCGAAGATTTTCAATCGCAAATGAAGAAGTATCGCTTGTGAAACATAACTAGCAAAATATCTCATAACACACGAACCTGTGTAGGGAACCTTCACCTTTACAGAAAAAATGTAATGTGTAAAATTGTTTCATAATAACGAAATATAAAACACACTTCTCATTCTAGACAAGCTCACAATCACACACAAGAAGGATGAGATGGTGCAAGCGGGAGTGGGCGATATCGATCCGACCGCGTGGAGTGGTCAGTGTAAATTTAAACGTTGTCTATTTATCTTGAAAAATGTTGAAACGTAGCGAACGCAAATGCACTAACTTGTGATCTGTGTCTGAACGCAAAACATGGTTGATTTGAGAGACCTTTTCACGACACTAGCAATTGTTCTCAGCGGAGACAACGTATACGGAATTTGTGAAACATAACAATTATCTGATATGATGCAAGACATTTTTTTTGAATTTTGATATGATTTTATATTTAAAAAAAAATTATTCAGGAAATCAACGCGTTCTGCATTTCGGGCCGATGGCACAGCGCGATCCCTTCTTCTACTATTATCCCAAGTTGAGTACCCAATTCAGTTTATTATTTTCGAAAATAAAAACCGATCTTGCAGTTAGAATACTTGCACGGCGCAACTATGAAATCTGAATGTAGAAATGAGAATAATCATGAAGATGTAGCCATTTGGGGATAAAGATCGCCTTTTCATTCTTTTTCATGCCGTATCTTACCTCCTAATTGCTCGATGAAAAAGAAACATGAAAACCATCGAAACAAAATAGCTGCAACTGAAAAGAATTATTTAATTTTCAGGGATGGGACGTGCTCTACCCGGCAACGTTTGGATTCTTCCCGTATAGAACTGAGTAAGTTATCTCATTGACGAATAAATTGCAACTTACACTATTCTAATGGAAAAAAGTCTTTCAGTGGTTCAATTGCTTTCCTCGCAAATACATTCAGTAATGAAATCTGTCTGGTGAAGCAGTGTAGATTGCTCTAGGAAATTCTCATTAGCTCCATTTACAACCCTGAAAGGAGAGTTTTTCTCTATTTTGTGCTGAAAAAGGGGCCTCAATTGCGTTGAGAATGCCAGGAAAAAGATGAATGGATGCTCGAGAACACTTGAGTGCCCTAATAAACATGTTTATGGCCCTCCAAAAAATTGACTAATGATTCATCTATTTTGATTATGCTTATCAACAAATTCGAACGGGATACAGTGAGATTTACTGATAAAAAAATTAGCGAAACATTCTCCTGGTTTGTGTCATTTTGCATTACTTATTATTCCGTTCCGCCCCTTTCAGAAAGTTCCGGGGCTCATCGTCTGCGGTGTGCGCGTGCGCCTTCGGCGTTTTCTTCGTGCTGGGAGGCGCGTTTATGGTGAGGAGACAATTGATATTTGAAATTTGATCTTTGAAATCACCGCTCTATTTCGTATTGTTTTTATATTCCGTAAGCTTCGTGAATCGAACTGGAAACGACCTACTCGAATTCATGCAGCGCTGAAACATAACGTAAATCCAACCACAAATTGGAAGATCCCTTGGGACGGGTCTATAATTTATCTTTAATCTCTTTTCTAGAGAGTCGAAAACAACTAAACGACTAGTTGTTATAATAGACATTCTCGACATTCTCGTTTAGTTGTTTTCGAAACTCTACTCATCCCAGATCTACCTCGGATATTTCCTCCTGTACGACACGCCGTTCTGGCGATGGCCCGTTGAAAGGATGTACCAGCCACCTCCAATCCAGGTACTGCAACAGATCTCACGAACACTTAGTTGAATTATTAATGCTAGTACAGTAAGTTCAACATTCGGAAAACGAAAACTGATTAGCCGAAAGTTTGTGAAAAAAAATCAAAAGGAGGAAAACATCAAAGACACTTTTTTACTGAAACTTATTCGAATCATTTCCGTCTAGGTATGGATTTTCAGTCTCAACTGAATTTACGAGACCTCAGTAAAGCTGATAAGCGAAGAAAACAATGATTTCCAGATCATCGGCCCCTTCCTCCTCTGCTTGGGCGGCGTCCTGCTGCTTGTGGCGGCCGGGTGCACTCTATCGACAACGAGTGTGAGTTAATCTTTGATCTTTGATCTCTGATCGTTAACTACCTACCGTATTCTGCAGTTCTTCAAAATGTACCTGCACCACACGCGGCCGCACAACGACCGCACCCGGCTCACCACGGTGACTACAGTGTACAAGGTGAGAGCTACAGAAGCTACGGCACAGCTCGATTCACAGATTGTCCGACCACAAAATTCTATGATTTTCTAGTCGTATACACACATAAAATCTCGAACAAATACGTCAAAGTTGGTCTTGATACCGTAACAGGAGCAATAGTAGCCCCTCTACCGTTCCCCCATTCCAGGAAGCACTGCCCGTCTTCGAGAGCCATCCGTACCAGCCGATGCCGCCGCCCGCATATCCGGTTAGCTTATTCTGGAAGTCTCTGAAATATCGATATTCATGAAAGAACTAGTCCGCGAAACTCTCCAATTTTTATGTTTTCATTTCTCATTTTCACGGAATGTGTTTCATTCGTATCATTTATCGCTGTACTTTTACATTATCTCAATGTGCCTTTGGTATGCATTGAAAAAACAAATAAATATATTCTAGGTGCTGGAGAACCGCTATGCGCACTCGCGCCACGTGCGCCCCAGGGACGAGCTCAAGCTGTATCCGCCCGTGTACGTTTAATATTAATATTTTTATTATTATATATTTGTGTAAATTAAACATTTATTTTTTTTAATCTTAGAGGAAACGCTCGCCTTCACCTGAGTGTGACTTGTAAGGATTCGCCCGTACCAGCCCGCGCTATCATGAGATCGCGCTTATTGTTAGAGTAGTAAGGTCCCTGACGAAATGGTTAGAAAGTAAACATGGATGTCATTTGGTGTGAGGCAAGAAATGAGATTGATAGTCTGTCGAACTCCGGAACTGCTACCATCCACGTGCCTTACTATTACTCTTGTTTCTCCCCCGCTAGGTCACCTGACTTGACTCTTATCAGCGATGAGTTATCACTAGTCCACACCTAGCCAGTTTTTGACAGTTTATTTTCTTCAAATTATTTTTGACCCCATTATTCGGTTCATTCTCGAGCTTTTGAATTCGGATTCGGTTAGGTTTCACAGCTTCCTTTTCTCGCGAAATCCTGCTACATCTTTGATCTCAGCTGCTTACCGTGTCAAATACAAAATAACAATTAATTCCGTACTTATTTATTATTATTCCAGCATTCCCGGCTGCTCCACGCTCACACTCCACGCGAAATCGCCCTCGAGTGTATTCGTGGCCAGTCCGTACAACACGCTGAGGGCGGCGTCGCTGACGAGGTGAAGAAATTTAATTATAAGCCAGTCTTTAAAAAGTGTGTTCTGAACAAGTGATTGGTTATTATTATGAAAATGCGAAAAAATCATGATATTCCTAATAAACTTCCTTAAAAACGCAAAGGAGTTATGCTTCACCATCAGGTCTTTTGGTGAAATTGTCAAGGAAATACAATGGTATAGCGAGTTCCATATCCTAAAAAATAAATAACTAGCCCCTCTTCTCAGATTCCACTCTGCCGTCCTCGACGGAGGCGTCGTCGAGAACACATCACGACACAGGGATTCGATGGCATCGGGTTCGTTACTGTTTTTATCCGATTCCTTTTTTAAAATTATTATAATGGTTGTCATGTGAATACCTCACAATCAGAATGGAGAAAACTGTGCCTCATAAACTGTGAACCATCACCATCGAACTGATGCTATTGAAATATACTAGAGAAGGTTTCGTCCTCCTTTCCACCACCAAGTGTATTTTTTCATTCACTCTTTGATGAGCGTAATGGGCATCTGTGGGCTAATGATTCCCTCATTCAGGTTCCTCCTCCCAACGTCGTCGCGCGAAAAGCGTCGCTGTAAATCGATCGTCGTCGATGAGAAGCAGAAGCCATCAACGACACAATAGCAATATATCACTCAAGCAATAGGAGACTTATTTCAGCATCTCATTGGTCAAATTGTAGCAATAGTAGACGTGCTTTCAATAAGCCAAACAATGATTCTAGCTGATCTCTTTATCACTTGTGTTCATTATCTGATGCTCATCAATCTGTACCCTCTTGCCCAGTGTGCCTTTGCCCCTCCCGAGCGCTTACTCGAGAATAAAGTCTTTCGATGTATATTATAATTTGTTTGACCTACCGGTTCGAGTCCGGTCCGATATCTTCTAAACTTTGTGCATTATTAATATTTTGAATAATTTTATTCAGCTCGCCTTCTCACTTTCTTTGCGTGCTCCGCATCACTCCATGCCGTGAGGTGAATTTTATTTTTAGTTTTGAATAAACGCTTGAAGGGCGACTATCGAAGTTCATTCATTACGTAAGGCGACGTAGGTGCGGTGAAGCATAACCAATTGTGATCGCTCTGTCTGTGTGAGAAACAAGACGAAACGCTAAAATGTTAGGGTAGGCTTACTTCAAGACTAAAGAGCACGTGAAAAAGAGTCGAGTCTCGTGTAATTCGAGCCTGTAATTAGACCCGTTGACATCACGCCTCGCATGATGAAAGCGCGTGTAAATGGAAATACGCCATTGCATTTTAGATCCCAGCAAGCTGCAAAATCGTAAATAGCTCGCTAACTAGCAATTATTCATGATCAACGTAGTCTAGCTCTCCCAATCACCATAGTAACTCAACATTTGTGTCCCTAAGACGCGCGGACAGAAATTCTCTTTGAATTCTCATTCTTGAGACCGCAATCGGAATCCGTGCATGAAGCCTTACTTGATTACGATTACGTTATGGTTAGTGGTGTTTTGCATGAACGGTTTCGCGTATCGACTATCTCAGGAATAATTTAATTGCATGAACAGATTCCCATATCAATATTTTTGTCAAAGTTATGCTAAATTTACTATTCTGTGTGTTATTAATGTTGTAAAATAATTATTAAAGTTGTAAAATAACTATTAACGTTATTATCGTTGTCAGCTTGTCTGCTCCTCAGCGCATGGGCAACTACATCTGTACGAAAGGCAGCAACACGACGAGTGAGGGAGGAGGAGAAGTAGGAGCTCCTGGAGGAAAGAAGAGGAGGACGAGGGACTGCTTTCTGGGTGAGTGACGCGATTGAAATTTTGCTATATTTAATTTCATCGAGCACCTCAGATTCTCGCTTACAGTACTCGTTCCAGTGATTAATTAGTGCTTTGTGGCTTCTGTGACTGAGTTTGAGCAGGCGCGGCCCTTCGTCCCGCAGATCACTCACGCTTTAGATTTTGCCATTGATTTGCGATCGGTATGTGTTTCACCGGTCATTCAATCATCGTTAATAGTTCTATCTATGGTATATGGAACGGAACGCCTTTAAAAAACAAAACAACAGAAAAATATGTATTTCAGATATCTTCACACGTCGTCGCCGCCGCAGACAGCGAATGGAGGAGGAGGAGGTAACTTCTTTTTTATTATTATTTTTTATATTTAATTTTTTTAAAAAAAGAAAAAATCGCCAATTCCACATAGAGACTGTTTAGAATTTATTATAATTTCGTATTACATTTTTCTTTACCTGTAGGTGATAACTGTGCATCTTTGGGCATGAGATTGTTGAACAAATGTGAGAAAAATAGAGAAGCCTATTGGTAAAAAAAATAATTGAGATAATAATCCATTCAGGTGCCGCAGACACAACGCAACTTCAACATCGCACTCGTGAGCACGCTCAACTTCCACATACCGCACGGTGACTCTTATTGATGGATTGATTGATTCCGAGTAGTGGTTGGAAAGACCAATTGAAAGACGCAAGACCAAGACCAAGAAAACCCAGTTGGAACGCCATGGACATCAGAGCTCTCACCTAACCTGACCTCTTGATAAATGTGTTATAATGGTAAAAAAGTGGTCCACTACGTCAAACATCTCCTGAACTTGAAAATAATCAAAACTAACGCAATTAATTTCAGGTTACGACGATACGGGAATCGAATACTTGGGCGGAGGCAGCTACGGCAATGTCGCGTCCGTTTCTAATTTTTATCAAAATTTTGAATTTTCGATGCAGGCCACAGTGATATTGAACTCCATGTCATGTAACCAATCTTGATATATCCCTGAAACATATCTGAACATGAATAAACTTGAGTAGGAAACAGAAAGACAAAAATCCCATGTTTAATTCCAGCAAGGCGCGCGCTGTGATCCGGGGCGACGGTCGCATCGCCACCGTGGCCATCAAGAAGATGCACCATCCGTTTGGCAGCGTGAATACGGTTAGATGGGTTTCGGTAGGGATATGGAAGGGCTATATTAGGATACGGTTGACACTTTCGCAGGATCAGTAAGTTACGGTTAGGGAGGAATACGGTACCGTTACGGAGGGCACACAGCTATTGATATTTTTTTTCAAATGTGAAACAACTCAAAATTGAATTCATTCTTGTTTATTAAACTTTGAGCTATCACTGAAGCAGATCTGAACGCAATCATAAATCTAAGATACTAAAAAAATTATTATAACAACATATTTTCTCAGGCGCGCCGAGTCTTCCGCGAGATCCGGCTGCTGCAACTGATGCGGCACGACAATGTGATTAGGTGAAGACCGGGTTTTATTGTATCCAGATCCGGTGTTTAGATTCCGGTCCCAATTTTTTCCGAGCTATCTAGCTTTGACAAGATAATTTGGTGCTAATAATTATTTTTCAGGGCGGTCGACCTTTACTCGCCCGATAAGAATCTCGCAAGCTTTGGCGAAATGTAAGTGATTATATTTCTAATTATACAACTAACGAGCGTCTCGAAGATTTCTTGATAGGATTGAGTTGAGTTTCAGTCGTGTTC
The DNA here is from genome assembly GCA_900490705.1 of Pristionchus arcanus. Taxonomy (NCBI): domain Eukaryota; kingdom Metazoa; phylum Nematoda; class Chromadorea; order Rhabditida; family Neodiplogasteridae; genus Pristionchus; species Pristionchus arcanus. The sequence goes on from LS485532.1 coordinate 72,556, forward strand.
TAAGAGCATTAGAAATTCGGGAATATTTAGTACACTGGACGAACGAATTTTTGAAAAAAATAAAAATGAACTAATAAAAAATTCAGGTACGTCGTCACGGAGTATGCCGGACCCACACTATACGAGGTAGTTCTTAAATTATTTTTGCGATGATCGACAATTTTATGATTAAAAAATCAAATAAGTAATATTACAGGTGCTCAAAAACCAGCGCGAGATGGGCGTCGTTCATCTCCAATTGGAACACGTCAAATTCATCCTTTACCAGCTACTGAGGGGATTGAAGTACATTCACTCGGCCAATGTAAGCTTCGCTTTCTCAGTTATTTCTTCTCACAACGAACATGAATATTTTCTGATTTATGAAACTGAAATCGACACAATAAATAATTCATTGTTGCAGGTGATGCACCGCGACCTCAAGCCGTCCAATCTCTCACTGACATCTTCCTGTGATCTGACAGTGCTGGACTTCGGTCTGGCTCGAACGGTGGAACAGGTACTTGTATGAAATTATGGTAGCTTAGGTTGAATTTATAATAAAAAATGCTTCGAGCAGTAAAAACACTTGATTAGATTGCGTTTTCAGAGGCACTTGAATGAGAAATTGATGTGTCAGAGAGATTGAGATCGATCAATAACCATAATCTACCGTAATCCGCCATCGGTTCCAGGTCCCGCACGGAATGTCGACGTACGTGATGACACGGTGGTATCGATCGCCCGAGGTGATCTACTGGAAGATCGGCAGCTACGATAAGCAGGGTAAATCAATTATATTTTTTTTAAAAAGTCTCAATTTGTTTCGTTTCTGGAACACAAAACAGAGCCATGGACTATTGTCCATTAGGAATATCGAAAAAAATAAACTCTCAGTGAATTAATATTAGGTCTGTTTGAATGAATGTTTGAATGTTAGGTCTGTTTGAATGTGTTTCATTCGGAATATGTTAGATGCGCAGAATTTAAAGAAGGTGTCCCACGAATATCTGGCTAGCTGAGTTCTCGATGTGAGGTGGTGGGTCGCTGTTACCCGATAACTCTTTCGAAACTCCCAAGTCACCATTTTTCGTTTAAACTGAGTTATGATCAATTGGCTGCGTGCCAAGTGACCCTGAAAAGCAGGCAACGAGCGAGAGAGCATGCACAATGAGGAGAGTCTCCCTCTCATTCCTCACTTTGCATAGTCGCCCGCGCGGATCGTGGGACGCCTTCTTTAAGGATACAATAGTTCCTTAGGCCCAGAGGAAAAATAAAAATAAATAGAAGAATGGGGTTGAAAAACAGAACAATTAACTAATTTTCATTTGTGAAGAGACGAAAAATAGGGAGGCAAAAACAATAACCCAATCCTTTCCAGCCGACGTTTGGTCCGTAGGCTGCATCGCTGCCGAGATGCTGATTGGCCATCCACTCTTCCCCGGAGAGTCGACCAATCAGCAGGTTAATATACTATAAATATATTTAGACAAAGAAATGTCTATGTATTTATTTTTAATTCTTCTTCATAGAGAAAGAGTGTCCACATCTTGAAGGTTAAGAAGAGATTCATCATATGGACGATAGGAAACGAGGATGAAGCGAGAATTTGATCGATTAATTTGATTACAGTACGACATGATCACGGCCCTCTGCGGAGCGCCCGACGCAGAATTGCTGCAGAAAGTGAGCTAATTTCGTAAATTAAGTGCGCGGCACGCCACGAACGTGCGCGACTGTCACACACTATTTGAATGAATCAAAAATATCATCGAAAACTGTAAATTGTTATTTTTTGAGGAAAATAGTACTAATTTAAAAAATCAACCATTTCCCCATTTTTTGGCATCAATAGTAGATCTTGAAACATATTTGTCGTCAATTTTAAGAAAACAATCAAAAACTAACCGATAACTTTTGGATCTCACAGATCGAGGACAACAACAACGGGATGATTCGTCAAGTGATCGAACGGTATGTATTTATTTTTTCAAAACAACAACAATAACATCAAAACATGCGTTCAGGAAACCGTGCCAACCGTGTCAAAACAATACCATCAAAACAATAACAACTCCAGGTTGTCGCTCGGTCGTCAGCGCAAGGACTTCTTCCAGTACTTCCGATCGTTCATGCCCGATCTGCCGGATGACGCGATCTCGTTCATCGATCAGTTACTGCAGCTGGACCCCGAAAGGAGGTAGGATTGCATAGAAAGTTTGAAAATAAGCGCGCGGCGCGCTGCGAAGGTGCGCGATTGTTGCATTACTCGATCAGTTGATCCAATTGGACCCTGAAAGGAGGTAGGATTGCGTCGAAAGTTTAAAATTAAGTGGGCGCCGCGCAGCGAAGGGCTGCGATTGTTGCGCGAGAATTCATTTCGCGGCTCGAATGATATCATTTGCCAGATGTGTTTCACAAAGAACTTTTATGACGAATGAAGCGCACTTGGTCGATGGTTGCACGTTTGGCGAATCAATAAAACAATAATTAATGTTCTCTTTGAATTGCCCCCTCTCGAGATCAAACATAACGCATTGCAGACTGACCGTGGAACAGGCTCTGCAACATCCGTACCTAGTGGAGTACAGGGATGAGAAGGTAAGATTCTTTTTTCAGATTGAAGAAATGCGTTCTTATGAACACATCATTCCAACGTTGCTCATCAACAATTTTGTTCATAAATTAAACAGTGCATAATTTGATTGCGAACAGAAGATTGTCGTGTTATCGAGCATAAAATTTGACAGACTATAAAATTCATTACAATATTATATTTCAATTCCAGGACGAACCAACTGTCGCCGAGCCCTATACCTTAGAGGACAACGTGGAGTACACGATCTCTGATTGGAGACGAATCATCTGGAATGAGATACAGGCGTACCGAGGCGATGAGGGATCACCGCCCTTCATTTGAAACGTTCCAACATCACCCCCCCCCCTCCCCCTTCTCCAGAAAATAGCTCATCCCAATAATACTTGTGGTACTCATTAGAAACACGGAACTGAGTTATCACCACCATTGCTTGATGTTTTCATACCACTCAGCCCTACTAGAAATCTCTAATGTATCCCGATAATTGAGGCTTTCTAGTCTACCCCTTTGATATCCCGAGGTGTTTCTAAGGCACTCCTTTTCTCACAACTCCCAACACTTTAGCGCCTTTCGCTTCTCATAGCCAGATTATTGTTATTTTCCTGCTTTTGTATTCCATTTGCTCACATAAGTCTCCTGCTCCTGCTTTCCCGTACAAAATTCCATATTTGAGGTTGTATCCCATATTTGTAAATCGCATTATTATCAAATCGAATATTCCTATAGTACTGATGGCACATCCCGCTTTTCCTTCAGGTCTAGTCATACTTACGCCCCGACCGAGCTCAAATTATTTTTAATTATCAAAATTAATGTATGTTTTTGCCATTTGCCCCGTGTTAGTGCACGCCATTCGTATCGGCTACAATTTTCAATCCTCAGACTCTCACCGCTTTCCATGCTCTCTCGCCAGACAGAAAATGCGAGAGAGTGTGCGAATTGGAGAGAGTTCGCTCGTTTCCAGCAAATCCCATACATTGAACTACCCGATTCCACATCATTTTGTTCCCCGCTAGCTAGTTTCAAACTCTCAAAATTGTTTGCGAATCTACGCCCACACCTTTATCGGCTACAAATCGTTCTGTGATGATGTGTTGTAACAATGTCCACCCCCACCATACTAGGCGAGTAGTTCACTCCAATTCTTGTAAACAAAAGTGTTGTTGCTACTCTATCGCATCTTTCCCTTCCTTTTCTTTCTTATTCCTTCCTTCCTTTCTAAGGTCGCGCACACAAAACGTTGGCGATTTACTCGCAAATCAAGTAGCGGAGATCAATGCTTTATAACAGATCTATAACAGACTATATCTATAACATCTATAACAGACCCAGCTATAACAGATCTGAAATCCAGTCTGAGATTTGAGCTGCTCCTCGAATAGATTTGCCGAGAAAATCGCCGACTGATCGCTATCCAGGGTAGATCACAGGCGCGCTCTATAATACTTGCACTTACTTTGCTTCACGGGAATAAATTATTTTCGAATGTTTCTTGTTCGTTTCTCGTTTCTATACGAATCCGTTCGGTCGGATATCATACCTTGCCTCGTGAGATTTATTGCGTGCCATTTTGCGGCGAAACATAATGAAGAATTCGCCTCCTCTATTCTTCAACAAAATGAGGAGGCGGATTCTTCATACCGACTGAAATAGGCGGTTGCCGGATCTTTTGATCGAACCATGATTTATTACGCGTTGCTTCGTACCGCGATACATAATGAAACCAGCCTTAAACGAATTGAAGAGGCGGATTCTTCATTCCTTTTTGCAATACACCCCATATCCCGGATCTGCCCATAGCCCATTTTTCACATTCCCAGCAACAACGCGACAAAAACGCGAAGGGAAAGCCTAGCTCCTTGCTCCTCTCGCATGATAGGGGATTAGCGGCCCTGGGAAATCATCATTTTCTCGCCTTCCCTGGAAATATTTCCCGGGAGTCGAGAGAGCGTGTGAAATCGAGAGAGCACAAGCTCCCGAGAGAATTATTAGTGCTTCTTCCGTACTCTCGCGCGAATTCCGCTTTATCTTTAGCCAATTTTCCTTTTTCAGACGAATCCAAAAACGAAGCTAATATGTGACATCTCCTACGAGGAATTATTTCTGATTTCTCCCTTCCTCATGATTTTCGACTCAAAAGCGAAAAGCTGCTCCCGAGATGTTTCTCCTTTCGCTAATTTGCTGACTAACACGCGCGCGCGACTCTTGAAACCCCTCTCATCCTCAGACAGCGGCGCCGGGGAATAGCAGATCCGGGAAATGACGCGGAAAACAAGCCGCTAATGAGTCCGTGCTTCCCTGAAAAGGGGCGGGGCTTGAGGAGCAACCGGAAGTGGGCGGAGCCTAATTGACGACTGACGGCCTTTCAGATGCCAGAGCGGAACGATTAAGCGACGTGAGAATGGCCTCTCCTTCGGGAGGAATCGCGTTCGCCCATCTGGTTGCACCGCAGAGTCTGTCGCCGCATCCGATCCCCGCCGATTTCTATGAGGTTTGTTGTTGTTTTTGTTGTTGTCGATATTATTGGAATAAAAACATTATTATTGGAAAACATTATTATTCGAGTGAATATTTCTCCACAACCAACGTCGATTGTTCTCTAGTGACCGAGAAACTTGCTCTGAACGACAATGTCGAAAAAATAAAAGTAACAGTAGATGAGCATTAGGCGATTAGGTAATCCGCTATGCAAACGTAACTACGCACTCCAATTGCTTTTTCGCTTATTGAAATTGATGGATGTAGGAGCGAAAGTATCAAAAATTCAGAGAAAACCGAAATTGGAAATCATGAAAAACGATATTCATTCCAGACCGAGGTGAACAAGGTTCGATGGGTGATTCCCAAGTGCTACTCGAACCTGCGGCAGCTCGGGGAGGGCGCGTACGGCGTCGTGTGGTCAGTTATTTTTTTATATTTTGCGCATTTATATGTTTATTTTTGCCACACAATCTCTCAATACATTGCATTGGCAAGTTCCAGATAGATCTTGTGAGTGCAGTGAAACATACTTCGTCCGTATTCAGCAGAAAAGAGTTTAGCATAATCCTCTGGCTTGAGCTCGAATAAGTTTCAGAATTACTTGAAAGCTGGTTAGAATTCTTTCTCTAGAATGTCAATGTGGAACCCACCTTAAAACCATCAATTGCTATTTTGTTACGACAATGGTATTGCAGCACGGCAGAGTACGGTCAGTGCGGGGAGCGCGTTGCGATCAAGAAGTTCTCGCGGCCCTTCCAGAGTACAATCCACGCGAAGCGGACGCATCGGTGGGTCAGATTTGCGATTTTGTGTAAAAATAAGGTTGGCGTGGAGTACGGTTTTATGATAAAGAATGGTTCATGTCTTAGGTGTGATAGATTCGGCAGATTACGGTTGCCTTTAAAGGGAGTCGGCAGTCAAAAAATGAACTGTTTTTCAGATTAAAGAGCTTTATTTTCTAAGAATTTTGAAAAAAACCGCATATTTTTGCGATTTTTTTGAAGGCAGATATGATTTTTCAAAGTTTCAGGGTACTGTCCTGCATACGTGGTGTGTCTGTTGTTTCCTAATATCACTTGGTAAACGATAAGACCAGCGTAATTTTTAATAAAAAATTGTATTTTTTTATCAGTTGACAGTCAAAATCAGGTCAGGTTTCCGTTTTTCTACTCAGAACAGTTAATTTTAACAAAAGTTTAGGAAAAGACAGAAAATCTTAATATGCGAGAGCGACAGTAACCCTCAATACACCATAAATCATAACTGCCTTCAAAAAAATCGCAAAAATAAGCGGGTTTTTTCAAAATTCTTAGAAATTTGAGCTCTATCTTGTCAAAAATCGTCAGTGAGAATAAGATAAAAAATATTTGGCTGCAGACTCTCTTTAAATGCGGATGCCTTCAATGGCGCCGATTTATGATTGCAAGGTTACGGTAGCCCTCGGTAACTCAGTTATCGATTGCCCTTCCAGAGAGCTGAAGCTGCTTCGCTGTCTCTCCCATGAGAACGTGCTTGAGATGATCGACGTGTTCTCACCGGACGCGGGGCCCAGGCAGCTGAGGGATGTGTGAGTATTACTTGCATAATTATTAAAATATTTTGATACCTACGATTTTATTCATAAATGATTCGATGAACATATTTGACCAAAGCACTCTTTGGGAACAGTAGAGAAGTTAGGTAGATGGAGTTAGCTGAATTAGTTGAAGGATGTGTGAGTATAGTTTGTATTTTAATTTTTAAAGTTGTTTTTTGCTGCAAATTATAAATAGCTTGCAAACCTTGCAGTAATGGCTCGGCTATAATTAGTTCTTTTCTTTTCTTAGAGTCAATCGCGAAAGAACAACTGCAAATAAGATTGTAGTGTCTGAATAGACATGATGTCAATATGCCCAGTATAAATCTCAATTCCAATGAAGCAGGGGGTTTGTAGGCCTCAAAACGAGATATTTTTCAGCTAGTGTGTTTCGATCTCCTCCACTAATATCTGAAAATCACTGCTGATTCAAACAAGGGTACTTCCAGGTACTTCGTCTCAATCCTCTTCGGTTCGGACCTACAGAACATCCTGAAGATCCAGCGACTGGCCGACGAACAGATTCAGTTGCTGATCTACCAAGTGTTACGGGGATTGAAGGTACATGAAAATTCATTGAAAGGAAGGTACATGAAAAGTCCTCGGCCGGCTTGTTCTCTAATAAATATGCTGAACATGCTTTAGGAGGGGTTTAGAAATTGAAAACCACGCGCAATGATCGCCTCGCACCTCACTGATACTCTTCCCCTTGACATGAGCGGAGCGATAAGACGAACGGAAATGAGAGAGAGGCTTTGTTAAAAAGAGAATTTGTTTTTAAAAAGGCACATTTTTTCCATTATATGATCGTAATTTCTAGGGTTGACCGTTCGCACAAACGCAAGCGACTCGCAATGAGCGAAGAATGACTCTCATTGCGCAATGAGACGAATTTCGATACGCAATGGATGCGCAATGCAAATTGATTCCCTCTCATTGCGCAATTCCTCCGAGGCGGTGGAAAAGCTCGCGATCAGGGGTGAAACATATTCGAATAATATGAAAATTACGAACTCATTCCACTCTCACTCATTCTTTCCCTCCCCGAATCGAACAATGCGATCGATGCGCAATGGATGCGCAATGCAAATTGATCGAGTCTCATTGCGCAATGAGAGTCGATTTAGCCCTCTCATTGCGCAATGGATGCAAATCGCTCGTCTCGATTCGCAACTTGCGATATTCGATTGCGTTGCGTCAACCCTAGTAATTTCGCTACGAATATACAATTCTCCAAGTCAATCTCGTCAACCCCTTAGTTTTTCCTTATTTAGTCATGCACGGATTAAGAAATAACTGCTACAAATGTAATGTCGAAAGTGATCCCCACCACCTCGCACCCCTGTGATAATGGCATCCTTGACAAGAACGGGGCGATAAGATGAGCGGAAATGAGAGGCGAGAGAGAAAGAAAGAGCGGAAGACAGTCCATGGGCATCAACAAATCGACCTGAATGGGTTTTTTTCATACGGGCGATCGATACCATTGTTAGTTGCTTCTGTTATGTTTCACTTGTGATATCTATCCGTGTTAGAAAGCGAAATTCAATGCTGTTTTCTCGCACTTTATATCAAAACTAATACTCGATTATCACAAATTTCATAGTGTCACGGTGAGATTCAGGAATTAACAATTTAATAAATAAATAATTAATTACAGTACATCCACTCGGCCGGGATCATCCACCGGGATCTCAAGCCATCGAATATCGCCGTGAATGAGAGATGCGATGTCAAGGTTCGTATTTCTCTTGCTCTTCACAATATTTATTATCTTGCTTATCGGCATGCTTCGCATGCGTATTATTTATTATTATCCGCTATTTATCTCTCTCTTTGCTCTCATGTTAGTTCTATTATGACCTGCTTTCATACTAGCTTTTGAGAAGACAATAAATAGGAGGAGTAGATCCCCGATCTTTAAACTTTGATCTTTGATCTTTCCTTCAGATCCTCGATTTCGGCCTTGCTCGCTGCGCCGACCACGAGATGACCGGATACGTGGCCACGAGGTGAGAAGATATTTTAATTATTTAAATAATTATTTAAAAAATATTTTTAGATGGTACCGCGCACCAGAGATCATGCTCAACTGGATGCATTACACGCATACCGGTAGGAAATAATTGTCATTTTTTATCTTGTTTTCTCTTTTTTTTCCATAATGAATTGAAATAGTCGTCCGTGAGTATGAGAAAATATCGAGTAAGAACTGCAATGGTGTGGATTATAAGGATACATGATGAAGCATTTATCTCCTAATTGACAGCTATAAGCATGATGTTTCCTTTTCCAGTTGACATCTGGTCGGTCGGGTGCATCCTCGCCGAGCTCATCTCCGGCAAGGCCTTGTTCCCGGGCGATGATCGTGAGTGTTTCGTGCATATATTTTTTATACAAATTTTTCTTGTGAAAACCGTGATTGACGCTTGAAATCGGTTCTTGAGGTAATCGTGAAACACATTTGGGTCATCGAGTGTAATCGGAAAATTTAGTAATATCCGAAAAACAGATCGCCAACGCTAAGACACTGCTCTGGCGCTAGTATTGAGCGAAAATTTGCCTTGGCTAGATCGATGATTATTTTTCTTAGAAATGGATGCTAGGACAGAACTGAATCTATAACGAAGATCGCATGAAGAATCACTGTTGAAGCATAACTGAACCAATAAAAACCCCAATATCGAACGATAGGTAAAAAAAAGGTAAAGGTCATCCCGTTAATCAAGGCACTTGCGTCCTGCGGGAGATCACTGCTAGGCCAGTGGCCAGTGAACGATAGATTAGCACAATTTGCAGACATTGACCAGCTGACTCGCATCATGAAGGTCGTCGGTACGCCCAATGAGGAGTTCCTGAACAAGATTCAGTCGGAGGAGGCCAGGAACTACATACGGTAGGTGGCTATCGATTACTGACTTATTAGCAAATTTCGAAATGTACCAAAAAAATAGGAAATGAAGAAGAAAGTGTGCAGGTTCGTGTGAAACATCTGCTCGGCAAATTGAAAATTAAGATTTAGTTTCCATTTCTTGCCTAGCTTCCAATACTCTTGCTTCGCTCCTAACTTTTTATCGGAAGCTAGGTAGATTCTTCAGGCTAACTGGTCACATTCAATGACGTCATCGCTGTTATTATCAATGAACTTTACAGTAACCTTCCCTTCATGCCTCGCCTATCTTTTCGTTCTTTCCCACATTTTTCCCAACGCGCATCCCAAAATCTCTTTTATCCAGAATTCTCTAGTCCAGTTTCTCATATTTGCCGACGTCATCTTATCATCAACAAACTTTCCAGTAATCTTCCCTTCATGCCACGCGTCAGCTTCTACTCGCTTTTTCCCAATGCATCGAGATCCGCCATAGATCTGTTGGACAAGATGCTCGTGCTCGATCCGGATTATCGGTGAGGACTCTTTACTCAAATCTCAGCATCACCTCGTATCCTATGGTTTGAGACTTGATATTCCCTTTTTGGAAAAACATGTTATTATTTAACATTAGATGAAAAACGTGAAACCATCGCTGTTTACTAATTGTTTTTGATCTTCAGTGAATATTGAAACATATTTACATTCCCCTTTCAAAGGTAGAGGAAATACATAATTTTGTGGACTATTGATATTTCTTATTCTATAGCGTCTAGACTTCACTTGTAGACTCTCCTTTCAATGGCCTCTCTTCATATTTACATAAGAATACTCGGAATCGAGACACATCTTCTGACGTCTTATTTCCTCTCATAATGTTTTCTAGCAATGCATACAGAGTTGTGCTATCACATTCCGTAAGAGCTTCGACACTTTCTTGTACAAGACATATCCAACTGACCGCATCTTCAAGCTTTCCGCACGATTTTTTCTAAATTGAGTACATCCCACATCTTTTATTAGAGATAGCGTAAAAAGAACACAGTCCGGGAGTCGAATTTGGGGCTCCCGCTTACCGGCAGGTATTCTACCTCTGATGTCTCTCACATTTTTGTTTTGAGATGGTCTCATTCTTATTCGTTATTTCTAAAAAAAACAAACGTTTTCTTCAGAATCTCGGTCGTTGATGCGATCTCGCACGAGTTCATTCGGGAGTACTCCGTGGAGGAGGAGGAACCGGAGGCTGGTGAGCGACCTATTTTATCTATCGGATAATATATTTTTAAAGAATTGAAAACCAGATTTCAAATTCTTTTTTTTTTAATTTTTAAATGTTTCTTTTTAGTTGAAATCCGAAGACCAATCATTTCCGTTCGCTCATAAGCGTTCTTCAGGACAGGGTGAAACATATGTGATCATTTCAACGAGATCACTTTTCCCTCGTGTAGAATATCGTGCTCTAACAGCGATCGGCAGCTGAATAACTAAGATGGTTGCATGCCATTCTAATTGAGCAGCGGTCGCCATAGCTAGGTGAAAGGATGTGAAAGCATGTATATATATTTTGGTGATTGAAAAACCGGCTGAGAGATGAATTGTTTGCGTTTGGTCACTAACATTCTTACGAACAGATTGAAGCATATTCGGCTTTTGAAAAGAAGTTTTTCTTCAAATAGAATTGTTCTCAATTTTTGAAAAAAAAAAGTGATGATCTTGTCAGAAATGTGTGTTGCGTTTGTTGTCTTTCCCGTATTTTTATGAATGGACAGGCAGCTGAATAACTAAGACGCGCGCATGCCATTCTAAGTGAGCAGCGGTCACCATAACTACGCGATGTCTTACGATGAAGCTCGCCCTTATTTCTTCACTTTTTTCCTAATACTTTTTATTAGATGCCATCTGCTTAAAATTGTACATAGTAACTCTCAAGCGCTCTGCTCCATTTTTATTTGATTTTTTTCAATAAATAATTACAATAATTATAATTAGTTACTACTTCCAGGCCGAATCGTCACCACGGACGAGGAGGAGAGCCGAGCGACGACTATCGCTGATTGGAAAGGTGATTAGTTGATTAGATACTGCGCAAGTGTATCGATTGTCACGGAGGCATTGGGTCGTGAACAAAATGTTACTGATTTTCAGTCATACAGAACATTTTTTTCCACTGGGCCATCTCTTGTTATTGTCTGTGTCTGAGCAGCAAAAGGCGAAAAGCCAATGACGTGATGATTTCATTATCCAATAAGCTAATTAGCTAATTACTCCTCCAAGCCGAATGCCAGAGATTGTCTGAGACTCTCTCATTTCTCCATGCTCTCTCGTCGGTCAGAGCAACCAGAGATCATGGGAAAGTGAGAGAGACAACCATCCTTTTCAGAGATTGTCTGGGCGGAAATGCAGCAGTTCCGCAATTCCGGTCGAGCTCTGTCCGATGGATTCCCGCACAAATTGAGCGCCGAAGAGGATCCCGAATGACGAAATTATCGATTTATTGATTTTCCTGGGCTGTAATTATCGATTTTTCGCTTTCAATTATGTCTAGTGTCCCCTGTCTAGTGTTTGTCCTGTACATAATTTCACCGTTTTTTCTTTAATTTTTGTAATCAAAAGTTCACGATTCTGATCTCTTCCCAATGATTCTACCGTATCCCGCAATTGACCTCCACCGATCTCGCACGCAAGCAATCGCAAAGTGATCTCTTTTCCCATTCTCCTCTGACTCTCTTCGTTTCGCGTGCTCTCTCGCTCTGTCTGACCGGGCGAGAGATCATGCGGAATGGAGAGAGTGCCCTTCCCATTGATCAGATTCGCTAGTGATGACGTCATCCCAACTTATTGTCGATAAATTGCGTTTTCGCCCGTTATTGTTGAACGATGACAAATGTGATTATCGAGGCGTTATGAGCGCTCGTGATATCTTACCTTCCTTCCTCTTTTCATCGAGTTACCATGTCCCTAGTACTATAGTGCGCAATACGGGTCGTCGTCTCGGCACTTCTTCGGGTTTTGGTCCACCCTTTTCTCGCAGAGTACCCTACCATTCCCCCCTCCACATTCGGGGCGGTTGTTGACTGGGCAAAAAACCGAAGAAGTTCCGCCGTCTCTTCATTTCACATACTCATTTCCGTCCGGTCGATAGAGTGTGTGAAATGAAGAGATGGTTGCGCTCTCCATTGCCTACACGTACGTCAGTGTGTGACGTCCTCATAACATTACTATCCATTGATTTTCCACGTCTGTCTTCCTTCTAAAATGTCGTCGTGTGACGTCCGATACTATCTTTAGTTAGAATGAATATTCTATCATTGGTGTGCAACGTGATGCGTGTAGTGCAGTGCTGTTTGCTTTCTATTCTAAATAATAGTCAAATACGGTTCGTGTGCTGATATTCCAAGCGCAGATCCGTAGTTCTGACCCAAATTTCATTATTTTCCCGACCACACTTTCCATACTATCGGGGTCATCTATCGAATCGTTTCCTATACCAAGCTAACATGAAAAAACATGACGAGATAGCGATCCGCAGATCTAATTCTAGCCGAAAACTCTAGCACACTAACAACCCGAATCAATGACCGGAGAAGGACGATCAGAGGGACCATTTCATCTTCATGCAACAATTGATCTGAATTTGATTTAGAGTTGAAATATGGGTCGCCGTCTGTAATTTCACGTACTTTTCATGAAACCAAGACATCGCGTACTGTATTACTAACGTGCGCTACTATTTCGAAATTTATCGACCTCATACCTGACACTAAACAGTCGAGAGGTTCCATGAGTCTAATAGTTTTCTCTAGCCCACTAACACCCCAATCTCTCGGAATCAATGACCGGCGAGGGACGATCAGAGGGACCATTTCAGCCGCCCGTGTTCATGGAGCAACAGTTCACGCCGTACAATCGGGAGGGGTAAGTGCCTTCATGCCTGTCCAGTTCTGGCGGCTTTTTGGTTGCTCACAGGCACACCTGTCCGCAAGGCAAAAGGGACCCTTATGTGAAAATCAGGTCGCCGCCAGACCTATGAGTGTCACTGCAAAATAAATCAGTCATGGAATGGAGACTAATAAATTTGTAGCCCAATCTTGCCATGTGTGTGTATCTTTACGGATTGACTAAATAATGAAACTATACCCAAATATTGATATTAATCTAAAATTAATTCCAGTATGCCGGAGATCAAGGAAAACTACCACGTGTTCGAGATGAATCGGAGCGTGTGGGCGATACCCACGCACTACATTAATTTGACGCCAGTTGGAACGGGGGCTTACGGTAAGTCGAAAACACAGCTGGAAATAACAATATAACGATCACCGCATAGAGCAAATGATCGAGTTGCATCATGATAAAGAGTATGAGTACTCACTGAGGAAATTTGATTTAATTAATTAATCATAATAAATGGAAATACAGGCATGGTGTGCTCCGCGGACGACACGCGCACCGGCCAGAAAGTGGCCATCAAGAAGTTCTCGAGACCCTTCCAGAGTGCGATCCATGCCAAGAGAACGTGCAGGTAATCACGACATCGATGATTATTTATTGTTATGAAGACGACTTCAACAACTCAACGGGCAATTAAACAAAACCAGCTAGTATAGATCAGTTGAAACATAACCGAATGTGAAGATGCTTCGATCTTTCAAATAATATTGCAGGGAGCTGAAACTGCTTCGTAACATGGAACACGAGAACGTGATCGATATGATTGACTGCTTCACGCCGAACATCTCTGCGGCTACTCTGGATGATGTGTAAGTTATTTCTGTAAGTAGTCTCGAAGGTTCGGCATACTTCACGTTAGAAAAGATCTTAGCATCGTTTCAAAAAGCTGGCCAATGACTAAACACAGCAAGCTCAAGGGATAGAGTGGGCACTAAACATCCCGTTGTCTATCCCGTTGTGTTTCTACGTATGACTGAACATTTTCCGAATGGATCCTTCGACATTTCCAGTTACTTCGTCTCTCTCCTAATGGGCGCCGACCTTTCGAACATTCTCAAGATCCAGCGGCTGACCGACGATCACATCCAGTTTCTCGTCTATCAGATACTGCGAGGGCTCAAGGTATACTTTTGCAACCTTCTACTCAGAAAGGGCTACTTTCAAACTTTGTGAATAAAGTAGAAGAATTACACAGCCCGTCGAGAGAGGAATAAAAATCAATTTACATGGCGGCGACTAATCCCATTATTTCCTCTGCGTCTCTGCCCTATTGTTCGATGGAGAGGGGAGAATGAGTGATAGTTCGGATGAGACATAATTGAAATAATACAATTCCTTTGAAGTTTAAAGAAAAATATGCCTAGAACATCAGTTAGATCCTATTCAGGCATGTGTTGATGAAATTTCTCGCCTCCATTCAGTGACCAGCATGCCCCTCATCAATCTCAGCCTCTAGAACATCAACTAAACAGTTATTTGCGTTTTTAAGTCTATTTCAGATCGAATCAGGTCAATTAGGTTTGGACTCTCTTTATATTGAGACCCAAACGCGGCTCAATCCTTACTAGTGGTATGACCAGTAGTGAGGAATGCATTATCAACCATTAACGGCAGCATAACAGTCGAAAATTAAAGAAAAACTGTCAAAAATGATCCGATTGAGCCTCCCGGAGCTAACTCCTCAGCCGGGAGAAATGCTGGAAGGCCCGGATAAACTGATATCACTTCTAAAACCTACTATCTGAAACTTGACTCGCCCTTTTGTCAATATTCGACTTAGATTTTGAGATATGCATGTTTAAAGTTAATTCATTAAATTTATCAGAAATAGTTTATACGGAGCCATTTGCATTGTTGTTATCGAGCCGATACCAAATTAGCATAGGTAATAGACTTGATGATGCTACACATATTGGCTTTTTCAGCTAGTCGATACCTGCCCCAGAAGCGTTTATACAACGCTATTTCTAAATTACTATTTATTCTTTATTGATCTCCCCATTCTCCAATATCGATTTACTCTCGCCGCTCTCGCCTCTCTCATAATGAGATTAGTCGCCGCCATGTAAATTGATTTTTATTCCTCTCTCGACGGGCTGTGAATTATACAAAAACTGAAAATCATACCGGATGTGTTTCAGTAGCGCCATTTGTTCTGACTCTATTAGAGAATTCAATCACGCTCTAATATCTCCTCCAAAAAAATACAGATAAAATAAAAACTACAGTATATCCACTCGGCCGGCATCATCCACCGTGATCTCAAGCCGTCCAACATAGCCGTGAATGAGGATTGCGAACTGAAGGTGAGCTGAGAGGGTACGGTAGCTGTGTGGCTGTGAGGAAGGTAGTATTCGATAAGGCGATTGATGATATGTATGTTTACAATCAACAGTTGATAGGTACGGTATGTCTAGGATACGGTAGTAGTACGCTAGGACCAATAATTGATTACGACAATGATATTTGATCTCCGCAGATTCTCGACTTCGGTCTGGCACGCCAAACGGACAGTGAGATGACGGGCTACGTCGCGACGAGGTGAATAATTTATTAATTTAAATAAATAATTTATTAAATTAATATTAAATAATGATTTTAAGATGGTACCGCGCGCCCGAGATCATGCTCAACTGGATGCACTACACGCAAACTGGTCAGTTCGCGAATTCGCTTTTTTCAATTGCTAGACCTGTTCGTGCACTATTGAACACCGAGAACATCATTTAAACAGTTAAAAGCTGAATAGAGTACACGTGATAAAGCCGTTTGTTGGCATCAAATATGTTCTACAACCTAGTAAAACGATGCATTCCAGTGGACATCTGGTCGGTCGGCTGCATCCTCGCCGAGTTGATCTCCTCCCGCACACTCTTCCCCGGAGCGGATCGTGAGTTGTTGCAGAGGGCTGTCAGTAGGAAGAATCCGTTTCTCCGTTTCCCTTGTTGTCGCGCCATTCTCAGGCTCACTGTGAGCCGGCAAACGTGATGGCAGAATTGATTGAATTTTTATTTTGTTCTACTATTTTGTTCATTTATTCTGATTATTAAATTGCAAGGAAAATATGCTTGCCCATAAATGAACAATGTGAAACATAGAAAATTTAGATTACTTTAAAAAAATATAATAATATTTTGCGAATTTCAGACATTGATCAGCTCACTCGCATCATGGAGGTGGTCGGCACCCCGGATGAAACGTTCCTGAGCAAGATTCAATCGGAGGAAGCGAGGAATTACATTCGGTACGATGAATCATTGAGAAACTCATGATGAAGTTCCACCATTCGCCATGCTCCATGATTCTTTTGTAGGAAGAGGAAAATTACATTCGGAGGGGCAATGTTGACAACCGCTCGTCGGAATTTTTGAAACATACATGCACTTTCACATCACAATTTGAACGCATCAAGGTTGCAGGAATATATATATTTATTTTTACTTCCAGCAACCTGCCCAAGATGCCTCGCAAGTCGTTCACCGCTCTCTTCCGCAACGCGTCCGCAGCGGCGATTGATCTCCTGGAGAACATGCTCAATCTTGACCCGGATGCGAGGTATGGAAGGCTAGAAGATTTTGGAGAGTTTGGGGAGTTATTTAAAAGTATATTCGAAGAGTGCTCGAAAATCATAGAGAACATGCTCAATCTGGAACCGCATGTGAGGTAAATTGTATTCAGCAATATCAAATATATATTATTTGAAACCAAATGCGCGATTTTTTTTCAAAATTTTTGAATTATTGGATCGTTGGCTGGAGACCGTTGGAGAAAGGTATATGAAAAGTGCCAGATAGAACGGGCTCATTTGCAAATAGAATTTATTGATGATTAACAAGAACAGGGAAACAATAAATACAAAAAAAGGAAGAGTTGCTGGCATCCACACGCCATAGACGCTTCGATCATCGTCGTCATCAATCGTTGGCCAAAATCATAATCCTGTATTGTAATCGGAAGTTATGTAGCAAATGCTGGAAGAAGCGAATGAAATTGAGACAACAACGCTACTGAACTCACTTACTCAGCTGTTTGATGACGGAGTTTTGAGGAAGTATTATCGATTTGGCACTTAAGAGAGCGAGTAGAGCTCTGAAAAAATGGAACAAATTATGAATACATTCGGAAAGGTGAACTGTGTTCAAAAATGTTATCGAAACACGGCAAAGAAAGAGAGTGCGGGATTGATATTGCTAGTTCTTCACGCGGACAACGCTCTTTATAGTGAGTGATAAGGAATGACGAAGCCAGAATTGTCGGCCTCGGAATAATAGAGAGTCATGACAAAGGATTCGTGCGAAAAAAAATCATTATTGAAAACAATATCTTTGAAAGTCGTATCTCCCACAATCAAAGATAGGTAACAAGAAAAAATGACAAATATTACTAATTCCAGACCAAACGCGGCGAAGGCAATGGAGCACCCCTATCTCGCCCAGTACCACGACGCGAGCGACGAGCCCGTGAGTGAGGAGGTCATGCTGGAGGAGGAAGTGGATCGGTGAGATTTAGGCATCTAAATTTTGAAAGTATCCGGGTTGGAGAGGATCACAAAGTAGCCTTGAAATTACTTAAATTCGTTAGTAAATGTCAGTGAGGAGGAGGTTGATCGGTAAGCTTCTCAATTTTCCGACTTTGAGAGTTTATCGAGATGCATTCAATTTTGTTTGGGTTTGTTGTAGTAGCTCAAATAAGTTTCACGAGCAATTAATTGTGAATGCTCTTTTGCCGTAAGTGATGATTCCCTGTTCTTTTCTTTAAAACCACATAATCATTCCATAACTGCAAATGTAATGAAAAAAACTAATAAATATATTTGATAAAAGTGCAATATTTCCAGTTCGATCGAGGAGTGGCGGGCCATCATCTGGGAGGAGATAATCGAGTTCCAATCGAACAAGAAAGTGAACAGAACCGTGACCAGGGATACGATGGAGCAGTGAACACTCTCTCCGTTTCCCATGCTCTCTCGTCTTTCTCTAACCTGAACTCTCTTCATTCTGCAGACTCTCTCGCCCTTCTCTAACCGTCGAGACCCTCCGCATTCCACATAATCTCTATTATTTCTCTGACCGACGAGATAGCGTGTGGAATGAGGAGAGCGACAGCGAACGCACTAGGCGTTTAGAACTCTATCATATTTGTCCCGATGCTTTCTATATCTATTTTGTAATTGCAAAGCCGATTTGTATGCCAATGTTTAGAGCTATCAGACAAGATTATTATTATTGCCAAGATTATTTTGCTGTCTATCGCTTCAAATTATATATATTATTTTTCTAATTTCACGAGTTTCCCTTCAAAATCTCTCGTTAGTGACAATTAGACCGTTTCGTTGACATTTATACAATGATGCTTGGATTGCCTAACCCTATTTTCCCTACGAATTTGACTGCCTCTGTACAAAAACCGTCTAGATTTTCTCTTTCACTCCTACTTTATTTTCCGTGAACTCAGTTACACTAACTTCTCTGCTACTGTTGCCCTGTTTCTACTCTTGAATTCCCTTCAGATAGTATCAAACTGTACCTAATCACGACAAAACACAGCAAACACAATGAATAAAGCACGCGTGCCAAGCTTATCTTTACGATGTGTGGAGGAATTGTCTCTTTCTCTCTCACTTTCCCATGATCTCTCGCTTCTCTGACCGACGAGAGAGCGTGTAGAAATGAGAGAGACAGACGATTGTTCGATGGATGATAGTGAGAAAGAGTGAGAAGCAAAGATGGTTCTGAGCCATGCGAGTATTGCAACAGTCTATCGTGTGCTTGATCTCTCGATTCTGCACATTTTCTCGGCAATCAATGTCTAAAAAATCACTGATTCGATCATTTAAGCTTTTATATTGAATTCAATTTTGAACGAGCATTTCCAGTAGGTAATTTGTCCTGTTGGTACAATATACAAAACCTCACTTCAAACCTCACTTTCCACGTTCGCTTTCTTCTCCGTTCAACTCTTTCTCATCGATTGCGTGTTTACTCGCTTTTCCGATGGATCTCTATCATTTTGCAATGCTCTCTCGTTTCTCTGACTGACGAGAGATAAGGCAAAATGAAAATAAAAAAAAGAGACGAGAACATTTCTCGCCTTTCCTTTTTTGTCGAGATTCCTCCAGCGATTTGCGCGTTCAGTCTGATGATGTCACTTTCTAATGATTTTATTTGCCAATTTTCGACGTCTGCGAAAATGCACTTTTTACTTTTCACTTATTGTCTTCAAAACAAAAAAATTATATGAATGATGAGATGTGTTTGTTCTTGTCACATCACTTCTGTGTCTGACATGTATTCCTTTAGTCACTTTCTCTTTTTTATAGTTTGCAATTCATTTGCTATTTTGCCTATTTTACCTCTTCTTTGTCCACCTCTTTCCCATTTAGCTCACTTCAACTCGGGTCATTACCAACCATGTCACTTCTCGCCGTCGTCACCCTCCTCATCGGTCTCCTCTCCTACTTTCTCATTCGAAGGGAGCGCCGGAAGGCCGTGAGTTGATTTTTGGCCTTTGATCTTTGGACTTTGATCTCTGAATATTTACAGCGCGTCGCCGAGCTCGAGCAGAAGGTGCGCCTCAGGCAGCAGGAAAGGTGATCTTTGATCTTTGGTTATTAATTTTCTTTCGTTAAATAATGTTTAAAAATTTCCACATGATCTCTTGCTAGACAATTTAGCTTCTAAATGTAATTCTCGTTCTACTGTCGCAGCTCTCTATGGGTTGCGCAGCAACAGATTATTTGTCGCTGTGTTCAGCGCACAGCAACAATTGCGTATTCAGAGCTGAGCACCTCAAATGGGCTGCTGAAGAGGCGGCCAAGATCAGTGATGAGCAGAGAAAGAAGATTGGCGCGCTGGACTTTGACGGGCTCAGAGGTAACGATTTGAATTTGAGATGAACGGTAAAAAAGTAGACTGCTTACTATCCTAAATACGATAATATCTTTTCAATGTTTCCATAGCAAATAAGGTGCATTGGACCTTGGATTTTCCACTCCCGCTGAATATTTACTTGATCATTTCGTGACGCACGAACGAGAGGCGCACACCAGAGTCCCTTTGTAGTGTGCCTTTTTAGTGCACGCGCTGGCCGTTTCGGATAGGTTTCAGCAGCGGTATTTCATATGATCAGGAAGAGATAATTGATTAGGGATGGCTTCGCAAGAAAGAAAATAAGATCTTGTTGGGATAATTGACCATTTTACATATTTCCCAAGAACCATTGTTCACGAGGCAAGAATCTTGCCTCGTCGCAAGGTTCTTACTTCCTCTCTCATTTCTCGCGCTCGCTGAGGTGACCGCTCGGTCAACTCGGAATAGACAAGGAATTGGGAAGAGATTTTGATTTCAATAAAAAGGGAGTGATGAAGGCCTAGGAGTGAGAAATAAAATGTGTTGCTATGGCTCGGTGGTTAGTGGCAATTGCTAATAAGTATCATACTCTGGTTCGAGCCCATCGGAGAAATTTTATTTTGCTTATTTTATGTCGTGTATTGCTCTTATTCAAATCTCATGATTCTTCCGTTTTGGAGCTATACTGGGCGCTTTAAAGTAAGGTATAATGGAAGATGAAATGTATTAATCATTTTATTCAAGTGCGCGTGCGCATGCGTATACACCGACATCTCTTGAAAAAAGTAGTGAACCACCATCCAAGGATTCAAAAATCATTCAAGATTCTTGTGCTGAAGCAAGAATCTTGCTTCGTGGCAAGATTCTTGCCTCGGCGCAAGAAATCCAATTCAATTATCTCCTCAACCAAGAATTCTTGAAATCATTCTTCACTTTCGCAAGATCTTGACTCGGTCATTTTTCTTGCGAAGCCATCCCTATAATTGATGCAGTTTTGCGAATCTTGCATAAAAAAAAGCGAACCTAATTCAGGGACGCTCCCTAGACTTTTCCTATTCAGTTTCTTTCCCACCAATGTAAAAAAATCGAGATCTGCACAAAAAATCCATCTTAGATCATTTATCTTGTTCCCTTCAGCGACCCTCCAACGCTGCTACTTTTCCTAATCAATTTTCCCCTTTTATATAAGCATCGAAACTCAACAAATGCATAATCCAAATGCATTTATGCACATTTGCAGCCAGTTCCTCAGGGGGGCCGCATTCATGCAATCTCTCAGAAGACGCGTGATAATAAATAAAATCCCTTGCAGCGGCCCTCCAACGCGGCGACGTCTCCTGCTCCGACGTCGTCTCCGCCTACTACTCGTTCGCCCTCAAGGCCAATAAGACGACGAACGCCATCGTCCTGTTCATCAAGGTTTGATCTTTGATCTTTGGTCTTTGATCTTTGACATCATCTATACACCCATGAAGCTTCCCAGACACTGATGGATATTTTTTTTACTAAAATCAGCTAACCATCGTCAATTGAAAATATCCATCTTTATCTGCTTTCATGTCATCACTGAAACCTACTCGAGCAAAAATGTCAGTACCGCGAATCGTCAGAGTAAAAACGCCCAATCTCGAATTATTAGCGAATTTTAAAAAGAATCCCTTACCTGTATCAAGTATAGTCATAGCATCGTTTACTGTCTGAAACAAAACAGCAAATGTTGACTATATAAAAAAATACCCTCAGGAATCCCGTCAATGGGCCGCAGCCTGGGATGAGAGGGCTAAGAAAGGAGAGAAGAAGCCGCCTCTCTTTGGAGTGCCCGTGAGCATCAAGGAGTGCACCACGGTGAGTGATGGATAATCTTTGATCTTTGAGTCCTGAACGTTGATCTTTGATTATTCCTCCGATATTTGATCTTTAAACTTATCGCATTGAAAAGTTCTCGAGAACTTCCTCAAGTTCCCGATAAATTTGATGCATTGCAAACTGTCTTTGAGTTTCTTTTTTATGAATTGTATAGAGGATGTTTATGAATTCTGAAGAAAAATGATTGCGGAATTTAAAATTTGTAGAATTACATTGCGTCGGTGAAACACATTTGCAACGCATGCGAAACACACAATAGTCGTAGCTATGAGAAATGAAATCTTTTCGAGACTAATGAATAAAAATATTTCGCTTTTGCAGATGAAGGGCTTCGATCAGACGCGCGGCTACGCTGCCGCCATTCACAAACCATCCGAGCACGATTCGCCCCTCGTCGCGCAGTTGAAGGAGCTGGGTCAGATTTATTTCACTTGAATTGATGGAGCGGAAGATTGTCTGAGGATTGAACCCTAATTTTGTTGACCAAGTTGACTGGTTGCTCGTCATCAAACCGTTAGGTCAGGCAATAGTGCATCTTGAGGCACGGACAGGGCGATGGCATCGGAAGAGAGTAAACGGCTGTAATACACAATGATTTAGGCGCCATTCCCTTCGTGCAAACAAACGTGCCCATGTCGCTGCTCTCCTACACCTGCGGCAACTCCATCTACGGTGATTTTTGATTTAATGATTTATTATTTTTTCGAATTTTATTCATTTCTAAACGTGACCATATGTTTCACTGACACTACATTTTTTCATGGACTCGCATTGGCTCGTTAGCTCTCTGATCGTAATCATAAAACCACAAATTATTTCGAAACTAACCGTTCTCCTATCGATATTCGCTCATTCAACCGTTCCCCTCGACTACCGTACTCCATTCCAGGCTGGACGGACAATCCGCACAAGAAGGGCCGCACGCCGGGCGGCTCGTCCGGTGGCGAATCGGCAATTATCGGAGCGGGAGGCTCGCTACTGGGTACGGTATTGATGGATTACGGTGGACAAAACAATAAATACCGTACCTGAGTACAATATAGAGTAAATAGACCCGTATGCTAGCAGCTCCATCGATAGGTTACTGTAAAGTGAAGCAGTCTCGTTAGTCATGGCATTTGCGTCCTACGGGAGATCAGGTTACGGTAGAAGATGTCAATATCGTCCGCGCTACAGCAGTTCGATCGATAATTACCGTACTCTCGCAGGCATCGGCGGCGACGTCGGCGGATCGATTCGCATCCCGGCCCACTATGCAGGCATCGCAGGAATCAAGGTACGGTAGGCGGGAAGTATTCATTAACTTGGAGGGGTACAGTGTACATTTCACTTACATGCTACCGTAAGCTAAGTTACCGTAGCTACAGTAAGATTGTAAGCTACTGTAATCTCGAGATACCCAATACCCTTCAGCCCTCCCACCTCCGGTTCTCGTCCAAGAACTGTACTGGTTCGGTGCCCGGCCGCCCGCTTATCAATGCGTCCGAGGGACCCATGGCACCGTCCATCGATACGTGCGCGGAGATATGCAAGTGAGTACGGTAGATACACCGTAATCCTTTTGGGATAGTACCCGAGCCGATGGCCCTTGTGAAGAGAATTGGAAAGCAATATTTCACGTGGGCCTGATTACATTTGCGAATCAAATTTGTCATGTCACTATCTACTGTTACTTCTATAGTAAATGCTAACTGTTCCGTAATCCTATCATACCTTTTTTAGGGAGATCTGACCATGATTCTGTGACTCCCTTGCATTAGCAACGAGACCAGTCTCTATAATCTGCCAATGCCTACCGTGATCCTACCTAGCCAAACAGTAAATAATATTCTTTCAGGGAGATCTGGTCCTCGAGCTGGCAGTCCGATTACGATCCGTACGTACCACCCGTCCAGTGGAGACAGGAGTTGTTCGAGGAGGGCAAGAAGTATAAGATCGGTGAGGAGATTTAGGCAGTTTCAAAATTACACTACTTAGAGAGCCATTGACGTGAGAAGATTAGGGTAATCTGGAAAACTGTAGCCAGTCTAAAAGGGACAGGAGCTGTTCGAGGAGGGCAGGAAGTTCAAGATCGGTGAGTGTTACGGTAGTTGTGGTTACGGTAGCAGATAGGTTGCTGCAATCTTTGGATCTCTACTGGATTACGATATTCGATAAATGGCAATGGAATCAGTGTTGTCCGAAGGTAATGTATTGGTGAAGCATGCAAGAAAAATGTACGGACTGAACAACACTGAAAGATCAAAGATCAATCCGATCCATTCCTCAGGTTACTACACGGACGACGGCTGGTTCACGCCCACACCCGGCTGCGTGAGAGTAGTAGAGGAGGCCAAGAAGGCGCTCGAGGCGAAGGGTAAGAACTTTTACCTCGAATGATCGTCTCGTTCAATAAAACCTTGTCCATGTTGATTCTACTCCGGATATCTGAAATCAGCTTACTCCTACAGTGCCCTAACCTTACCGTTGCCCTCGACGCACTTCTAACGTTCCCTTATCCGCATCTTCCCAGGTCACACCCTCGTTCCCTTCCACCCGCCCGACGTCCCCGAGATCAATCGTCTCTTCGTGCGCTCCGTCTGCGTGGATGGAGGAGCGTATCTGATGGGACTGATGGAGAATGTTAGTAGAAAAAAAAATGCTGAATCAGAAGCCGGAAAGTTGCGGCCATAATTGCGATGCCTTTATTTGGCGAGTGTCTACACATGAAAATGTCAAAATGTCTACACGCGTTGCTGGGGGAATGTGATGAAGTGTAAAATCTCAAAAACTGAACATCGAAAAATATTCATTATTACAGGACATTCCTCCTCCCATCTTCCTCAAGGCCCTCATGCCGATGCGCATCCCCATTCTCATTCAGGTACGGCAAACTCTAATTGAGAGGCATCCCTCTCATTGTTGTTATGTTTCACAGGAACCATAAAAATTCAACTAAACAATCTGTGCCGATTAATCTAGGCCTTTTGCGGAAAAAATAACGTTTTCATTAAATATTTATAAATTGATTTTAAAAAAATTTCTAAATGTCTTGTTTTCAGCGCGCTGCCGCACACGTGGCCGGCATCCTCGGGTACCCTCGCCTGAAGAAGTTCGCGCAGGCCATGGCCAGGAATACCAGTGGTATGATTCCGCTAATACATTAACCGATCTTTGATCTTTGAAGTACTACCCGCAACAAGAGGTTTTTTTTAGATTATAGTGTTGTGCAATCCTCTTTCTCTATAGAAGTGAAAGACTTCGAAACTGAATGAATTGATATTTGATCTTTGCCATGATGATCATCTTTGATTGGATGAAATCTGATTGATCTTTGATCTTTCAGAACTCCGTCAATCGTACGCTGCCATCGAGGCGTATCGTCACGCGTTCGTGCTCCAGATGCAGAAGGCCGGCGTCGACGTACTGCTCTGTCCCGCCAATGTAAGATTGATCTTTGGTCTTTGGTCTTTGATTTCTGATACTGCGCGATGTCATTTTCTCAACATTCTTGTCATGAGCGCTGTATTAGTTGAGAACGCACTCGACAAAAACAGTTTACAGCTCAATTTTGTCAATCGAACGCGTTTCCAGTATTTTTGCTACGGTGAATAAGTGCGCGTTATCAAAGATAAAAAAGATCCATCTCATAATGATGTCGCTTTCAGATCATGCCCGCCCCTCCCCACGATGCGCCTCTTCACCTTTCGTGCGGCGTCTCCTACACGGCCATCTTCAATCTCCTCGACTTCGGAGCGGGAGTTTGCAGGGTACGGTAGCACTAGTTACGGTAGCATGTGTTATGGTGGATTGGGGTACTGTAGCACGGGTTACGGTATCACGGGTTACTGTACGTCGATGCAGTCATAGTTTGCATGGTTACCTTGAGAAATACTGTTGCATATCACTTAACACTTATGATCGCAGTAATAGCGTAAAGATGTTTCCTCCGATTACCGTACCCCTCACTTACCGTATTTTCCAGGCGGGAACCTGGAATGAAGAGGATGAGCGCAAGCTAGCCGACTACCCGACCTCCGATCCGTGGTACAAGATGGCCAAGAACTACAGCAAGGTGCTTTGCTCGATCTATATATGAGACAGGCAGAAGTGCCTTAAAAACGTCAAATTCTGTGCGCAAAGAATGAAATATACCAAATTTATTACAAAATAGTGCCCACAGATGCTCTAATCATTCATCTTAGAAGAACTACTTTCCAACGATCCATGTTTACCGTAATCTTCCCAATCTATGAATACATCTCCCATCACCGTAATTCTCTTCAGGACTCGATCGGTCTTCCTCTCGGAGTACAAGTGGCCGCTCCTCCCTACATGGAAGAGGGCGTGCTCAGAGTGCTGTCGGATATCGAGCACGCGATGAGAAAGTGAAGAGTACTGTAGCCATCGAGTATTGATTATTGACTTTATTTGTGCGGATAAAGAATAATTGGAGATATTGTTTTCAAAACATATTCTTCACTCCGCATTCTCGAACAGCATAATTATGCTGATTCTCGAAATATCGCCAATGTCTGTTTTGGGATGGCGACTCTTCATCTCTGACCATTCCGTTTCGTTCAAATCTGACAACAAAAAATGAAATTTTAATATGAAAAAATTCTGTCTTACTCAAGAATTTCAAGTACTTGTAATTGCTCGGGAGTTGTCTCCATAGATCGAGTGAGCTGGTCAGACGAATTGTCATCTGGCACCAAGCCTGAAATTGGTATGTATTTTGTAGTCTGAGATACTGTATTGGTGGAGATATTAGAGAATTTGCCTAAAAGAAATAAAGACTACCGTTTTCGGCACGCCCGGTCGCTCTTTGAACTCGACGTAAACTTTGCGCTCACTCAACATTAGACGATCCAAAGATTTCTCTGTAGCCTGAAAATTACTATTGTGGAATGCATGGACATCAGACGCGTGTTGCGGAAAAAATGAAAACAAACCTCAAGAAGAGCAGTCATTGTTATCGGTGAAACTGAGCCGACAACGGCTTTCGATAGAGAAAGGATTTGCTCGAGGCGTAGTTCATCGCAGATTTGGTGCTACAACGATGATCATCACTATAACCCCTTCAATTGAGAACACAAAATGTCAAAACTTTGGCTTTACATTTCGGGTTTTAAAGGCATAAATCTAAAATAAAGCCTCACAATCGATTGCTCATCTTCAGCCTTATCCGCTGCTTGAACAGCCTCGACCCTTTGCTGTTCAGAAGTTTCGGTGCTCATTTGAAGATCGAAAATTGTCTTTTAAAACTGAAAAAAAATGATTAAAACGAAGTAACGGTGACAACGAAAAATAATATCCGCATCGCGTTTTGCAATCAAAATCATGACAAACTGATAAGGAAGGGGCATGTGGTTCACTACAAACATATTTGTGTATCGAATGTGCAATCCTGATGCTGATGTTCCTGTCATGTCCAATACAAATCGTCAAGTGATCGAACAAAGCCATTCGACGTTAACAACCACTTATTCCACTGGCAACGCTCACTCTGCGTCTAAAATATTAATGAAAAGCGCGTTCATTCCTAAAAAATGCATTTTTACTGCATTATTCGTCGTAATTAATGGAGACACGCGCTGCGAAGCGCGCTAAAATTGATGTTTCGACACTCGCTCCGATCGAGAAACTGCCCCTGGAGCTTCTGGAGGAAATTGTGGAATTTGCCTTCAAGGTCATTCCGAAGCTTCGATTGGTTCGTTAGACATTTTGTGTTCTTATTCATCCTGTTCTTCATTCGTACTATTTCATCATTTTCAAGCTAACATTCTAAGACTCCAATCGCTGATCCAGAATTGATGTTTCTAAAGCATTGATCGTTCTCAGAAAAAAATATCAGTTCCCCTTTCAGTCCTCGCGAATGCTGCGCAAAGCCATAGACGAGATTATTCGAAGTTCCATTCCACCGATACGAAAATTGTCAGTAACAGGCTGGAGCGATGATTTTGTGAGCAAATTATTTTCCTAATTTCTCCTATCTTTCAATTTCAGGACAAATCGCTTGTTGAAATATTCATCCCGCGAAGAAAATCGAATTGGTTCACTTTGCGATTGAAAATGCTGAATCCTCCAGGAACGAGACGAATCAACGCTGAAGATTATTCGAACAAGGAAGATTTGAAAGTAAGAATCGCCATTTTGTTTCTTGTATTTTGATGAATATTTGAGGTCTACTTTCTGGATTTGAAACAAGTCGCATCAAATGCAAACTGGCTTGCGTATGTTAGAGAATGCTTGGGAACTACGATAGAAAAGGTCTCGCTATGCGGTAGAAAGAGCAAGGACGATTTACGTTACATTTCGAAATTGCTCAAGTCCTTTCACTTTGCTCATTTGGAAGTAAGACCGGACACTATGAATGAGGCTGTTGCGTAAGTGTTTAATTAATTAATGGATATTTAAAAAATAAATTAAAAAAAATTACAGTGAGCATCTCCTGGAAACGTGCAGATCGGGCAATGTTGACCATCTTACGCTTACCGTGGGCGAGTTTAAAATGTCGGATCCAGGTAAAAATTTTATTTTTTTTGGCTTGGTTTATAATAAATTATTTCTTTGTAAAGCCTCCCGAATATTAAAAATATGATTGTTTTTAGTGAAGCTGCTTCGCGACTTTTCTGCCATCGTTAGATCCCTTCACGTTATTCAAAAAAGTCTAGGACTTGAAAGCTTTCTCTCTCGCAACTTTTTCTTTGGTACATTCGATGCCGATTGGCCCGCTATCATACTGGAATTGTACTCAAATAAGCTCGATCGACTCAACATCAACAATCACACGTATCCGGCATACATTTCGAGGGAGGGCGGCGACCATCTTATTGAGGTTTTTTATACCATTGTTTCCACACTTGGGTAGCTGTCCTCGGCAAAGATTAATTGCAAAGACGCAAGGAATTTTATATTGACGTAATAATAGTTTGCATAGAAACAGATCTTTTCATTTTACAGCGTATTACTTCACTCGGAAAGAAGGTTTGGTTTTTGGCCACCTGCAAAGCCTACGCAAATCAACCAGTTGTTCAAAAACAGAACAATATTTCGATCAGAGGTTCGCATTTCCCTTCTAAATAATTTACTTCTCCAATTTCAGCAGTCTCAACGTTTCTTGAAGTGCGGCATTTGGAAATTGAGCCTATCGGCTATTAGACTTCATATTTCCATAGTCAATCTCATTTTTGTCGTATTGGTATTCTGATAAAGCAATTATTTTTTCTGAGCTAATGCGCGTTCATGGAAATGTTACTTCCACCACCCCATAGACTCTTGTACGTCGATTCAATTCTTTGACAACTTCACCTTAATCATTCACAATGATATTTATTCTACGAACAAGCGAGACTGCTTGCCGCTCATCAGCTACTAGTTATGATTGGGTAAAATAACTACGAGTCAGAGGGGAGGGGGCAGAGAGATCAAAGATCAAGTCTCTCTAAAGATCAAAGATCATCGTCGGCTCAGAGTCGCAGCGTCTTCGGGGAATCCACGTCGATCGCATCGATGATGTCGTCATTTCTGAATAAAAATAATAATAAAGATAGAAAAAAGTATTCAAAATTCCAGGTATTATCAGTCAAAAAGAGAAAATAATTTTCAAATTATTTTAATATTTTAATTTTGAAAATAACCCACTTCTGTTCGAGTCCCCGAACCTTCGCAGCTTCCCGCTTCTGCGCCTGTCGCTTCCGGAACCATGCCTGGAAAGCGATGCTTTGTGGAAACAATAAAATATATTTTCTGAATTATATAAATACAGGTCACCATATCCTCATGATTCTACTTATCCTTTCGCCCGCTAAACTGGCCAAAGTGTGCTCATAATGAGGAGGCGACGATTCGTATTTATAGCTGTATAACTCACCACCAGCAACACGGTCCCAATCAGCCCTCCCAGAATGAGTATGACGATGCCCGCCAGGTAGCCCTTCCTTGGCCCGGCGCCACCAAGCATGGACGCTGATTGGGGGCCTCCTGAAATGTCAGAGATCAAAGATCAATCCCTTCAAAGATCAAAGATCAACTCTGCTCACTTAGCGCGGCGAATTCGGCAATCTCGTCGCCGCTGGCCGTGCGCCACACGTACTTGCCGTCCTGTGATAGATTTGGAATTAATTTCGAATTTTAAAAAAATTGCCACCTCGAACTTGCAGTGGAGCTTGCCGCTAATGTGCCGTCCGGGGCCCAGGTAGAACTCGTTCGACGAACTCTGCAATGGATATTTTAGCGGTATAATTTCAGGTTCGAATTCAAAAAATTCGTTGACAATTTTTTGAATATTCCATTTTAATTATGTAATCAAGAGAACAATCTGTCGAAGCGATCTCACCCTCGCCTCGCACTCCGCCTCCTCTCCCTCATTCACGGCAGCCCCCGTGTGGAATGACATGTCGTCCATCGACGAGCACTCGTTACAGGAGGAGAGTTGTAGGGACTGACGGCAGCCGATGCAGGCTGCAAAATCTTTTTCAGCATCCAAACTTCCGACGCATTTATCAACTGTTTCATTGTCACAAGCAATTTTTCGATCCATTTCAGTTGCTTTCAAAATATTTCAGACTCAATTTTGAAAATTAAGGTATGCTCACGCTTATCCGGACTCGGCTCCTCCTTCTTCTCTGTAGTCGTAGTTTCTGCTTCAGATGACGCCGTTGTAGTAGTCGTAGTAGATGTGGTGGTTGTTGTAGTGGTGGTGGCCATTGGGTCGCCCGAGGCGCAGATCATTCTGGAATGTGAAATCATTGCTTGTGATCGAATGTTGACGCATATTTTTTTAAAGAAAACTCCCACATGGTGTCCAAAAACGACAGTATCCGCAAGGGATGGTAAGAAGAGATTGAAGAAAACTTGTCTTCGCTCACCTCTCGCCCTTGGCCACTCCCTTCCTCGCTCCATCCCTCCCCTCCATCTCCCACTGTCCGTCCCTCTTGCAGGTGAGTGCAGTGGCTGGCTCCCACTGGCCGGGAGAGGACTCGTGGCTGCAATGAACATAATTTCAGCGATACAAATATGATACATAATCCGGCTCTTCAAACTAAATACGGAACGATTTTGGTTCCTAACAATCTTTTGGTTTATTAAAAGCGTCAGTCCATATTGGAAAAACTAAAAGTATTATCCAGCAGCTAAAATTATCATCCAGCAGCAGTTTAGCAAACTAGAATGCAAGATTCGTGGGAAGCCCATAGACGAATTAGTGAACGAAAAGATAACTGACTACAGCTGATTAGGCGTCGGGCAGTTGACGGGCTTCGATGCGGCCTCCTTGCTATCGTCGAGCAACTTAATTATAATTATTTAATTAATTTTATTATTTATTTATTTAAATAAATAATAATTCATAAACAATGAATAGCCTCACCTTCTCCACGCAGGTCACGTGCAGCCCGGTGCACGAAGTATCCAGAGGGGAGAGCACGGCGCAGATTACTGCAATTGGTTGATTATCAGTGCTTTTACCACAGTACAGATTACTAAAAAAATCTATCGGAACTTCTAATTCACAACAATATCAAAAAATAACGCGATGAAGAAATGATTAGATACACTACTCACGCTGTCGACAGGTCGCGTTCACTCGCACATCACTGCCCGTGAGTGCATGGACCACCGTCTCGCCCTCCTTCCAGCCACTGAGGGGATCGCAGTGGAGAGAGGAGGAGTGGATCGGAGTGGAACCGAGTCTGAAGATTACTATCATTGAAGTGTAAATGTCATGTATAAATACGGAAACAAATCAGAACCGATTAGCCGTAAAGAGAAAGAGACTCACACTAGCAGATCGTGCGGCTCCGCACATTTGAGCTCAGCGTCGGTTAGGATTGGCTGAATGAAATTTTTGAATATTTTAATTAATTTTAAATTAATTTCATAAATTAATCTCCTTACAATCGTGCAGGGCTGCTCGTCGCATGTCAGCTTCACGTAGTTGGCGGCGCATTCTGACATCGAAATTTATTAGAATTTAAAATCGATAAAATTTCAATTTTAAATGTTGTAGAAACCTACTCGAAACGCAGGTCGCACGGATCTTCTCTTGCGTGTTAGCTGCAGTAAACGCGAGCAGGAAAGAGCTCTCCGATTTCTGGATATATAATATTATTTAAATAATTAAATAAATAAAATTAATACCGCTTTGAATCCGCCCTCTTCGCACTGCACATTGTCGAACACGTCTTTGTCATTGATGCTGAATTATTAATTTTTAATTAATATTTAATTAATTAATCACTTCAGAACGTATCCAGCCGGACAGGACAGCGTGTCTTTGGTGTAAGTGAACTGAAATAAGGATTTTGCGGGTAACTAAACCTTGAAAATACCTGAGCGCAGTCCTTGCCTCCATTGCAAACGTTCTCAATGCGAGATGCGTCGCAGTCTAAAAAATGGATTTATTCCGAAAATTAGTGAAAAATCAGCTCACTTCTGAAGCAGTTGGCCTCTAGTCGCAGCTGATCCTTGCCAAAGTCAGCAGCTTTTCCGCCCTCGTTATTACTCCAGCCAGCGAGTGGATCGCACGTGAAGGGAGAGGCGGAGATGATCGAGTTTAGGCTGAAATATATCATTATTTTCACATTGGTGATCTTTCCAAGTATCTATTAACAAGTTGCTTCCTCACTCAGCGCATGGTGGTGCACACAGGTAAGGTACGGTCAAGTATCGATTATAGTTTGTAAAATAATGCAATTGCGGATAAAATTTTGTAATTCTTACACGATAAAATTCTTCGCATTGGCGCACGTCAACTTGCCGTCGGTGGCGAACGAGAACGGAAATTAAATTATTTATTATTTTTTTAAATTTTTAATTATTCAAACCTTATCGCAAGACTTGTCGGCGACGCACGGCGACGGCTTGATGAAGGAACGATCGCATTCTGAATAATTAACATTTGTAGATCGGATCTACTTCGATCGGTACCACTAGTGTTCACTAATGGTGAAACCAAGCAATCTACTGACCAACTTTCAACTCTGTTCGAATAGCAGGATCCCCAATTGTACCAAATTATCATTTGATACCCAAATCACACTTCGGGCAAGCTCGCCCAAACTTCGGGCAAGCTCGCCCAGCCATCGGGCAAGCTCGCCCAACTCTCAGGCAAGCTCGCCCAAACTTCGGGCAAGCTCGCCCACACTTCGGGCAAGCTCGCCCACACTTCGGGCAAGCTCGCCCACATCTCCATTCATCAACTTAATCAGTATCGGACCAGTGTAATTCTAATTCCACTCAATGCTAAGTATCGTTCCGTTTCCCTTAACCCCTAATGTAACGTTATCTCGCGCAGACGCGGTCGTAGTCGTCCTACGTCACGATCTGTGGTGAGGGGCGTGAACATTCCTGTCTTACCTTTCCCCCCTTTCTATTCCATACATTCTTTACATCATAATAATCAAGATAAATATCAATCATTACAATAACTAATCATTTCGTAATGATTAGTAGTCAAATCACACGGGTCCATTTTCATACTTGGCAACATGCCAAATTTCAAACATCCTGGTCCCACCACGAAACTACCGTACTGCGCATACGCGCTCCCCTCGGCCTTTTCCTTTTCCCTTTTTCCTCAGTCGAGCTTTTTCGATACCGCGAGCTGCGGTTCGGGGAAGATTTCAATATATTCTTCTCGTCTCATTCTTCGTGTCTGACCCGCTCTCGGGGGAAGATTCACAATCAATTCTTCATTCAATCAATTCATTCAATTCCTGGGGAATATTTCAACTTCAATATTTCTCCGGTCAGTTTATCCTTCTCAGTTCATCCTCATTCCCTTTCCCCTTCCTTCCCTATTATTTCGTCATAGTGATTAAATTCAATAGTTATTCCTTGTAAGATAAATTAATGAATATTGTTTATTGATCGCTCTTGCTCTCTCACACCGCGAACACCCAACCGTTTTCTCCATAATTAGTTGGAGAATCCGGTACATGGTGCATCATTCAATTCAAAAACCAAATAAGTCGTCCGCGTGGCATAATTTCATTCATTCACTGAACCACTTCGTTTCGAATTCGCTATAATTTTATGGTGGATAATAATACCACTTCGATTTCGATACCCTATTCTGTCAATACCTCCCGTAGGAGAACAAATCCTGTCAGAATGTCATCTTTTGAGTCTCACTATGAGTCATTTCATGACATGCGCACAAAAATCAAATCAAAATTCGACATAATTGATTCAGCAATCACGAGTCTTGCGTCAATTTCGAATAATGACGAAATAAAGTCCTTGGTAACTTCGACTTCCACAACCATTGTGGATGCTCAAATGATCGTAAATGAATATGAATTCGCAGTTTCGGCCCTGAATTCTACTATTGCTGATATGGACAACAACACGGAGAAGCAGCGCGAGAAGGAATTCTTCGATCAGACGATGGACGAGTCGCTCACCGATGGAGGAAATGGAATCCCTGTGGGACAAGTGAGTCTATCATCTCTTGTAAGAAAAAAGAAAACTCGTTATGACCTTACCCTTGCGGAGACAATCAACCGCGTTAGGATCTTTGCATCCCTGTCAAACTGTCCTACCCCTGCGCCTTCCCCAATAACTGCGCCTATCATGTCAACATCTACTGTTCCCAATGGGTCAGGAGATGGAACTGCCGCCTCGTCTCTCAACGAGTCAGTCATTGGTCAATTGAGTGACAGTATCAATCAGATCATTACTCAAATTTCGTCATCATCAAATCGACCTAACCTACCACTGCCTCCAATCAAATTGGAAACTTTCGATGGTAGTGATTTAACGCGTTGGCCAGCATTTAAATACCAAATCGACCAACTTGTTCTCAATCAGCCTAACCTATCAGAGGTGGAAAAAGCTTATCACTTGCGCAGTAGCTTGAGAGGCAATGCTTTCAACTTAGTCGCTTCAATACCCGTTCATGAGAATTTCCTCGAAAAAATTGTGAATCGACTAGAATCACAATTCGGTCGACACACTCTGACTCAGGCCAAACTCATTCAGTCCCTTCGAAAAATTCGATCAAAATCAGCGCAAGTAACTGATCAGATAGCTGCGGTTCAATCAATGATTT
Organism: Pristionchus arcanus; assembly: GCA_900490705.1. NCBI lineage: Eukaryota > Metazoa > Nematoda > Chromadorea > Rhabditida > Neodiplogasteridae > Pristionchus > Pristionchus arcanus. The sequence goes on from LS485532.1 coordinate 107,761, forward strand.
CTATTGCTCATTCTATTCATGCTGAGAGTGGAGTTGATGCACTTTGTATGCAACAAATGCTTGCAGAGGGTATAAACCCCCGCTTTATCACGTTCATTGGTCATCATAAGCCTAAGTCATTGTTAAAAGGACTGGAACTTATTGAGAATCAGCTGCTCACAGAGCACGAAGACGCGCTAACCATTAGTGCTTATTCTACTGGGGAAGATTACAGAAGCACTCATAATCCTGATCAGTCTAACAATAAGGCTCAGCGAGTGAATCAGCAATCAAAGATTCCTCCGTCTTCCGGTCCCAGGACTCCTCGTAAGCCGCAATGCGTTTTCTGCGAGCGTCACACGTACAGTAGCGAATGCCCTCAAGCGATTTCATTAAAAGAAAAGAAGGATATTCTTAGAAAGAAGTCATTGTGTCACTGTTGTTTTTCGTCCTATCATTCAACCAACGATTGCAAACGTTCTTGTCTTACTTGCGGTGGCAAACATCACAAGTCTCTCTGTGAAAAATCAGTGGCTCCTCGTTCAGGTGTAAACACGATCACTACTGATCAATCGATTCGAGTTAATAATCGATTGTTCACTGCGCCTGTAGTTCTCACTAATCAGAGCGCTACCAAGTGTTCAATGGCCAACGTGCTACTTGACACGGGTGCGCAGACCTCTCTCATCTCTCGTTCGCTTGTCAATAATCTTCAACTATCACCCGTGGGTCAACTGTTCGTTAGTGTCGGCGGTCTCCAGGGTTCACAAGAGTCTCCGGATTCGCCCTCGAATCACGATGTTGTTGAGTTTCACATCATGACCAGCAGTGGGAAAGAGTCGATCAAAGCGTTAGTCAGGGATACTTCTGACATAGTTGGTTCTATTCATCATTCTCCTTTGTCCCCTGCTGACCTAGCAGTAATTGAGAATACTCTTTCCTCGGTCCCGAGTCACTTCTCTGATTCAACGATCATTCCCGACCTCCTCCTAGGAGTCGGAGATACTCTCAGACTACTCGATAGTGCGAAAACTACTACACTTCCATGTGGTTATCGCCTGCTTCAATCGATAATTGGCCCTATAGTAGCTGGTTCCGAACACGATTCTTCTACTTCTTCTATTGTGAATCATCAACCTCAGTCTACCTCACTCGAGGATGATGCAAGGGGAAGATTTTCTGAAAACAATTCACCCTCACTCACTGTTGCTTCGGTAGTCACAGTTACTGAACAACCTTCCCTCGAGCAAAAAATCGAACAACTGTTCGCAGTCGACCCTGTCGCAAGAATTTATGAAACTACTGAGCGAGAGTCACGCAAAGTAGCTGATGAAATTGTGACGAAACATTTCGATGATACAGTACAGTTACGCGATGATGGGTACTACGTCCAGTATGCCCTCAAGCCTGAAGCTAGTTCACTGCCTGATAATCATGATCTAGCAGTTTCACGTCTAGCCTCAACTGTTCGCACTCTTGCTAAAGATCAGAATCTCCTGACGTACTACGATTCAGTCATCAAAGACCAATTAGCACTCGGACAAATAGAGTTGGTTGATCATGCTGACACTAGTGGAATCATTCATTATTTGGCTCACCAGCCTGTCCTTCGGCCCGACAAGCCATCAACACCCTTGCGCATAGTTTATGATGCCTCGGCTCACCTCAAAGGCAAACCGTCACTCAACGACGTTATCTTTCCTGGTCCTAGCGATCTCGAGCGCATACCATCGCTCATTATGAGAGCTAGATCTAGAAAATTTCTTATCATTGCCGACGTTGAGAAAGCGTTTCTCCAAGTAAAGCTGTGCCACTCTCAGCGGAACATGCTTCGTTTTCTTTGGCTTAAGGATGTCAATAAGCCTGTCACAAGACAGAACCTTCTTTACCTGAGATTTTCGGTCACTCCCTTTGGTGTTAATCAATCTCCGTGCATACTAAGCAAGGTGATCAACCATCACATTCAGAGGAATGCAAATAACTGCGATTCTCGCTTAGTAAATCAGTTAGTCTCTAATCTCTATGTCGACAATATTGTTATCAATTCCGATTCACCCTCGCCAGACATGTACACTCAATCAAAGAGTCTATTCGAATCAATGGCGATGAATCTTCGAGATTATTCATCGAACGATTCATCGTTCATGAATAGCATTCCTGAAACTGATAAGTCTAGTGATTACAATCAGAAACTTCTCGGTCTCATTTGGAATGTCAATACAGATAAGTTGTCAATCAAAGTGCCTATCTCTAAGAAGGTTGAGAAAGAGTCTAAGCGGTCGATGTGTAGTATAGTAGCAAGCACTTACGACCCGTTGGGACTGCTCAGTCCTCTCTTACTTCCTCCCAGACTTACAGTTCAAGGTCTCTGGAATCAACCTCTCAAATGGGACGATCCGGTAGACGAAAACATTCGATTGTTGTTTCACAAACAGATCAATGAAGTTGAGAACTTCACTTTACCTATTGATCGATTCACTCGTCTTTCCTCCTCTAGTGAGATAACACTAGTTGCCTACAGCGATGCCTCGAAGCTTGCCATGGCAGCATGTGTCTATAGTTGGGTGCCGAATGAACGCCCAACCCTCCTCATATCAAAGACTCGATTAGCTCCGATCAAAAGTACTTCAACGATTCCTAAGATGGAATTAGACTCCCTCACGATGGCTCATTCACTGTTACTGTTTACTGTGGAAACACTCCGTAAGGAATTTCCCAATAAGCCGATCAACGTCTACTCTTTTTCGGATTCAGCGGTTGTTCTTCATTGGATAAAACCTGATTTCAATAAACAATTAGGAGTGTTTGTCAACAATAGAATCAAGCTAATTCAGTCGATGACAGAGAGTCTCACTGCATCTAATCCTCTAGTCTATCATCATCCTAGACATGTTAGGAGTGAATTCAATCCAGCAGATCACGCAACTCGTGGTCTGTCTGCATCTGAGATGAATGATCCCTTCCATCAATGGTGGATTGGCCCTCCATGGTTACAATTGGATCCTGTTCAATGGCCTAATCAAAGTCTGTCAGAACTTCAGTGTCCTTTAGTCGAATCATTCACTCTTTCTGTTGGTGCCGTGACCACTAAACTTGAATCTCTCGAGATGATAATCGATCTCAATCGATATTCTTCACTTAAAAAGGCAATCAATGTAACTGCATTAGTATACAGATTCCTTTCAAAGTGTGCATTGAAAACACAATGCTCATCGATCGTTGAAAAGTTGAAGCACATTCCAATGGGGAAGATCTTTGGACTAAACTCAACCGAAAAGCGTTTCGCCTTTAATCGTCTAATTTTCCTCCATCAGTCACAACATGTTGAGATGAATACTCATCTGAGAAATTCTATTGTCATTGATGATACAACAGGTATCTTCAGAATCAGAACGAGGCTGACTAATTCAGATACATCTCCTGAATTCAAACTGCCGATTTACATTCCTACCTCAACGAATTCTTTGCTTGCTCGACTCATCATTAAGGACATTCACTATTCGTCGTCTCACGCGAGTATTGAGATTGTTCTCAACTCACTCAAGAGTAGATACTTCATTCCTCGTGCCCGCACACTAGTGAAATCATGCCTAAGGCAGTGCATTCCCTGTCGGAAGAGCAACAATCTTCCATTCGGTTATCCTCAATCTCCTTCATTACCTAGCGATAGAGTAACTCAGAGTTTGCCCTTCAATCACTGTGGCTTAGATTACGCCGGTCCTTTCCTCATGAATGACGGCAATAAGCAGTGGATCATTATCTTTACTTGTTTTTCAACAAGATTGAGTCATATCGAAGTAGTATCTTCACTCCTCCCGTCTGCATTCATCTTTGCATTTCGAAGGTTTTGCTCAAGAAGAGGAACACCCTCTCGTGTGACGTCTGACAAAGCGACTACCCTCAAAATGGCTAGTACTTTGCTATCAGAATCAAAATCAGATCCTGATTCCGAATTAGATACGTATCTTTCCGCGCGAGGAGTAACATGGCACTTTACTACAGCCCATTCTCCGTGGAAGGGTGGTATTTATGAGAGACTCATTAGAATCATCAAAGAGACTCTCACTCGTTCCATAGGCAAGCGCAAGCTGTCATTGGAGGAATTCAGTACTGTTCTATGTGATATTGAGGCTCTCCTCAATAGTAGACCACTCACGTATGTCTCAGCAGATGACGTTCAATCATTCTCTGGACCAGCTCTCCGTCCGATTGATCTCATACTACCTCAGTCTTTTCTCGGTTGTCAGTTGAATCTAGTCACTTCAGTGGATGATTATGTTCCACCTGAGGAGGAGAACTCAAGTAGAGAAGCTGCAATGAAGCAACTCTCGAGATCTGTAACTATAGTCAATTCATTCTGGAAGAGGTGGCATGAAGAGTATTTATGTAGTCTTCGAGACGCAGTTAGCAAGTCTGACCCCCTCCAAGCCACTCGATCGTCAACTATTTCACCTCAACTTGGTTCAATCGTTCTCGTTGTCGACGAGAGTGGGACCATCCCTCGATCCAACTGGAAAATGGCAAAGATTCTATCATTAGATGGCAACTCAGCCACACTTCGTTCACATGCTGGTCGAATTATTGAGAGACCAATAAATCTTTTGATTCCTCTAGAAATTCAATCACAGGATCCTCCTGAACAGCCATGTAACAAGGAAAACAATCAAACCTCTCATGCAATGATTACTCGGTCTAGAGTTAATCAAGCAGCGCCAAATCGCCTATAGCTTTCATATCTCTTATCCCTTCGATTCACTATCATTTCATCCTCCCTTCTTCCTTCCTCCTTCTCCCCCGCCCCCAGGATTCCATCGTGCAAACACTATGTAATTTCAAATCATTTATCAACATTTTCATTAATTTCATTCATTCAGCGTCGTCGTCATGACCTGTACGAGCAATCGATCGATGATGAGGCCAGCCTTCTCGTCGACTCAAATCAGCCCTTCCTCGACAACATGGCCAAGTGCCTTCTGGACGAGATAGGATCTCTCCGTACTCAGTACATGGGAATCGATCAAGAAATTCAGAACAATAGAGAATTCATTGCTTCATTGTCTCATAAGATCGATACCACTCATAATAAGATCGATGCCATTCACAACCTTATATCTAAATTGTCTAGTCCTATTGCATCACCCTCAACTTCTCGTGTCACTATCACCCCTCGTTCTTCCGATCGTAATCAGTTCACCCCTCGTTCACAGACTTCATCCTCTAGAAACGACCGTAGTCGTTCCCCTGTCATAAATAGACAGTCTTTCATTGCCTCATCACACCTTCATAAGAATGGTGTTAAGTGTACGTTCTGTTCATCAATTGTGCACCTATCACGTAACTGCAATATTGTTATCTCGCTCTCCAAGAGACTCAAATGCATGCCTGACAATCAGTGTCAGAAATGCTTTCGCTACCTCAATGCCGCTCACTCACCCAAATGTGAGCCGGACGTGTGCAAAAGAGGTTGCGTCGACGAGTTGGAGAGACCTCTTCGGCATATGGATTACTTTTGCCCACAGAACCCTGCCCTTGAGCAGTGAGGACCCCTGACCTCCTTTTGATTAGTTCCTGCCAGTTTGGCCACTGTACCATCGATTGTTGTCTCCCCGATAGTTGTTGTTGTTTTACCATACTTCGTTTGTTCCACCCCCTTGTTCCTCTATGTAACTCATCGATTCTATAAAGCAGCCATGCTGTAGCTCATCGTTCAATCACATACAATCACTCTACACCTCATCTCATTTCATTCCGTACACTTCCGGGCCCCGGAGTCTACCAAATTATCATTTGATACCCAAATCAAACTTCGGGCAAGCTCGCCCAGCCATCGGGCAAGCTCGCCCAACTCTCAGGCAAGCTCGCCCAAACTTCGGGCAAGCTCGCCCACACTTCGGGCAAGCTCGCCCACACTTCGGGCAAGCTCGCCCACATCTCCATTCATCAACTTAATCAGTATCGGACCAGTGTAATTCTAATTCCACTCAATGCTAAGTATCGTTCCGTTTCCCTTAACCCCTAATGTAACGTTATCTCGCGCAGACGCGGTCGTAGTCGTCCTACGTCACGATCTGTGGTGAGGGGCGTGAACATTCCTGTCTTACCTTTCCCCCTTTCTATTCCATACATTCTTTACATCATAATAATCAAGATAAATATCAATCATTACAATAACTAATCATTTCGTAATGATTAGTAGTCAAATCACACGGGTCCATTTTCATACTTGGCAACATGCCAAATTTCAAACATCCTGGTCCCACCACGAAACTACCGTACTGCGCATACGCGCTCCCCTCGGCCTTTTCCTTTTCCCTTTTTCCTCAGTCGAGCTTTTTCGATACCGCGAGCTGCGGTTCGGGGAAGATTTCTATATATTCTTCTCGTCTCATTCTTCGTGTCTGACCCGCTCTCGGGGGAAGATTCACAATCAATTCTTCATTCAATCAATTCATTCAATTCCTGGGGAATATTTCAACTTCAATATTTCTCCGGTCAGTTTATCCTTCTCAGTTCATCCTCATTCCCTTTCCCCTTCCTTCCCTATTATTTCGTCATAGTGATTAAATTCAATAGTTATTCCTTGTAAGATAAATTAATGAATATTGTTTATTGATCGCTCTTGCTCTCTCACACCGCGAACACCCAACCTTTTTCTCCATAATTAGTTGGAGAATCCGGTACACCAATTTTTATTTTTTTATATATAAATCAAATAAAAATATTTTAAGTATATCATCCCTATCACTTACTTGACAAGCATGTTACATTAATTTTCTCATTAGGAGTCTTTCTCGGAATTGCAGGAGCCGCGGGATAGGTCTAAACAGGAGAAAGGTCAAGGTGTTACTCAGTTAGTGATTTGCATGAGATGTTCAACGAATAGAGGAAAAGACACCTTAGTCCACGCCGCCTTGCTGCAGGTCAGATGACCATATTCGAATTGGCCGTTCACTCTAAAATATATTTTTTAATTTATTTAAAAAAAAAATTTTGTAATGACCTCATCACAGTGCCCTCTTTGCAGGTCAGTTTTCGGTTGTCGAGTGACGGCTGAAATTTAAAAATTAATTAAACATCAAAAATAAATAAATATACCTTCACGCATCCCTCGTGTCCCTTGCAGTCACAGGAGATGAGGGCGTACGTGCAACCTGAGAATGTTTAATTATTAAAAAATATTTTTATAAATTTAAAAAATAATAATAATAACTCACTGTCTTCACATCTCGCTTTAACCTTGAATTTCTCCGAAGTGAAATCAACAATCAATTTTCCCGAGGTTGCTTCTGAAAAAAACTTTTCTTCAATAAATTGGCATGGTCCTACCTTGCCATCCCTTCGTCTGATCGCACTTCAGATCTTCCATTACTGGCTGGTTATTGACGTATAAAGTGCCATCGTTCTCGCATTTCAACTCGGCATTCGAGGTCTGAAAAATTCACTTCAACAAGGATAAAACCTATCGAAATATACCGATGGGCAGCGACCGCTAAAGCAGCTGACGAACTTTGGCGAGCATTCTGAACAATTTTAAATATTAATTTAACTCCTTGAAAAGCGCCCAAAACTTACTAGATCTGCAGTTGACAGTGATGTCGTTTTGCGGGTATTTGGCAAAGTCGAGAATAGATTTGCCATCGCCCTGAATTTTATTATTCTCTTTAAATTTAAAATGTGAAATCTCACAATCCATCCCTGCTTGGTGCACTGTAGCTTCACGTATACGTCTGACTTCAGAATTTCAGAGGTTTGATCCTTCCAATTCTTAGCACTCGCTCTGAAACTGAGGAATATTTACAAAACAATAATTATTAAATGTAAATTAAATACTCACTCCAAGACGAAATCGGCGTCCTCGCAATACAGTGACTTGTCCTCTTTGATCTTTGCCTGAAAATTTTCTTTACTAATTAATTATTCAATTAAAATAATAACGTACACTTTTGCAGCCGGGATCTTGCTTTTCCTTCTCACAGTCACTGAGTATGAGCGATTCGTGACAATCTGTAATTTAATTAATTGTTTTCAATAAACTTTTTTTTCAAAAATTATTATTGCTTACTGTTATGGCAGTGCGCTCTGACGGGTTTCTCCTTTGACTGCATAAAGTCGCCTACTGAAATGTCGCCGGCGTCACCGAGTTTCCACACGCCCTCTTCGCACTGAATGGCCGAGTCCGCATGCTCTTTCGAGTTTATGCTGAAATCGGAAAGTTACATTCCATCTCCCATTATCCATTAGGTTGCCTAGAACTTTTTGAAAGAATTCGGAAAAGCTTCTTCCCGTCCCTCCAGCCAGTATTTGCATGTGCAAGTTATGTATAGAAATGTGAACTCACATGAGAACACTATCAGCATCAGCGCACTCAAGAGACGATTTGTAGCTTCTGTAGCTATCCGCTGCGTCAGTTCCTCCGTTGAATTTCGCCTACAATCGTCGAAAAAAATGCAATAAAATATATTTCATTTTACAATACCAATGAGCACGTTGGCTTTTCATCACACTTCAGATCAACAAATACATCGGAGCACTCTAGAAATCATTATTCATTATTGTCCAGGTAAAGGAAAACTAACTGAAAACGCAGTATGGTTTTTCATTTGGTTCGATTGGCCCAATTACGTTGCCCATATTATTCTTCCACTGCTTGTTAATCACGTCAGGAGATATCAAAAAATATCCGACACCTTTGTACCTGCAAAATATCGAAATTAGCAATATTCGAAAAATAAGAAGCTTACATCACTTGGGCTTCCTCGGTTAAATCGCACTGTAGAGAGCCTCCGGTATGCTTCTTATCCTTGAACTGCAATTTCCGAGTAAATAATGTTTCGAAAGTGCGAGTCAAACCCGTGCGCAAGATTCTTTAGTAGTGTGCAGGACGGCGCTACAATTATTCGTCATGTACTGATCGTTAACTGAATTTTCCGATTCAAATTTTTTCGCATTATTCTTTAAAAAAGCTCTTACAATCAGCACATCCAATTTTCACGAAACCATTCGTCTGCTCGATCAGCTTTAAAATAAGTATTACAAAATTATTTGTATCTCGAAAAAACCTTTTCATCGGCAGTTTTCCATTTAGACGCGGTGCAAGTGATTTTGCCTAGTTCGAATTTGTCATTGATTCTGAAATTAACCTTGAAGAGAATCAGATATTACGCCAAACAAACATTGGCGCTTGTGCATTCTGCAGGCATCTCATCACGCCATCCGTCATTAAAGGCTGAAACGAGAAATAATTGTGAAAATGTTCTCTTATCATACCTTCGAGTCCGGTTTATCGATTCCTTGCACGAAGTGGTCGTCGCACACTAAATTGATTTTTTTAAATATAAATAAATTTAAATTATCATTAGGCAGCTCTGAAATACCCACACGAAACGCACTGCGGCGCTGCTTTCTTCTTGACAAATTGTTGCCCGGCCAGCCATTCCGTGAAGTCATTTGATCTGATATTAGTAAAAGTGATTATTAAAATAATTTTGAATCACCTCCATCCATCCTTGGTGCAACGAAGCTCCGTGCCAATGCCGACGAATCTGTCGTCGAGGCTGGAAAACAGTAATCAAATTTGGGAGCATGTTTATATGAATTATGATCATAAAAATCTCACAAAAGCGTGTTCTTCTCCTGGTCTGGTGGACACGAGAAAACATTGTCCTTTTGTTGGGCCTAAAAATCCAAATAGAGATGCGTTCCAATTGTTGAAAACAGACCGGTTCGCAACTTTTGTGTTTCGCATCGCACGCGCTTTCGATCCAATTGTTTGTTTGACAGTCTGAATGTATTTTTGTATTTTATGCAATTTTCGCCTTTTTTATTGATCAACATGGGTCCAAATATCACGAACCCTTGTTGAAAACGTCGAATTTGATGGGCTCCGTGCAGTAGGTTTCTTTCGCTCCGTCAATAACTGCCTCAAGGCACAGTGTGCTATGACCATATGATAGATGGAAGACGTCGGCGAGCTGCAATGATTTCATTGTTTGTATTTAATTAGATATTATTGTTGTTGTTGATGTTGCTTATTTGAATGTGATGTTTACCGGTTCGAGGACTCGCTCGTGTACTTCGGTTTCCACTTTCACTTGGCAATTGCTAATGTCCGCTTGATTAGTTGTTTTGACTAAATATGTTTGATCATTCAAAAGATCAAAGATCAAAACCAACAGCATGATTTAGCGTCATTGAGCTCCTTTGTGCAATCGGCCATTTTAATTTCCTTGTTCGTCGCTGTATTTTTCGCAATCATCACCAAGCTCGAGGCTGGACTGTGATCTTCTTCCCGGGAATGTCTCATTCCAATCGACCAGGTTTTGTCTTGGGAGAAACTGGAAAGATCAAAGATCAAATAGATATCGAATATCGAAAGTGCAGAATTAGGCAAGCATTTCGCAGTCTCTGTTTGATACTTGGTGCCCACTCTAACTCGAAAAAATATATTGGAATCTTTTCACAACAAGTAATAACACATTCAGTCTAACCATATTTTTAATTTTTTTACATTGTGAGCACGCAAAGAAATGCAGTGTTCTTTTTGTGGGTCCCATCTACCCTTCTCATGTTGAAACGTTATTCGTTCCGGCCATGCAAAACCCACTCCAGCCGGAATCCGGTGCTGCACGATGTGGCGGCAGTGTCCGCTTGCGCCTGGCTGATCTTCACGAGGCCATCGCCCTTCGGACTGCCGTCGGCGTCTGCATTGTCCGGAATGCACGAAGAGTGCGCGTAGCAGAGCTGAAATGGCCATTCATCACTTCTCATTTCACTCAGAGCGCTGACTACAGTCTTCAGTATGACTACATCAGGACGTCCCCAGTAATAGATGGGAAAAGGACGCACTCGATCAATAATACTTTGTATTAAAATTAATTTAGTAATTCGATTCTGCCGACCAATCACTTCATTATTTCGCCAACAGTTTTGCCTCGAGAGCGGTATTAATCTAATAAATCAATTTTCAATCCTCTCATTTCGTTGTCATTTCACCCTTCACTCGTCCTCGCGAGTGGTCGACAGCACACATTTCCACTCATTCTTCGATCACGCTTCTACCGTAGTTGCGCTCTCGCACCCCTCATTTCACCCTTCCTTGTTCATCGCGAGCTGTCAACCGCGCCAATAAACTCAGTTCTCGATCCCTCTACAGTACCGTAGTCGCGGCGTCACACTCCTCATTTTGCCCTTCGCTCGTACTCGCGAGCGGTCCCCACTCATTCCTCGATCAATAACTACCACCGTAGTCGCGGCGTCGCTCCTCTCATTTCACCCTTGGCACGTCCACACGAGCAGTCAACTCAGTTCTCAATCACCACCTACCGTACCCACTCTGTCTCAGGGGCATTCTACCCTTCGCTCTTCTTCGATATCGTTCCTCGATCCCTCTCCTACCGTAGTCGCAGCATCGCACTCCTTGAAGAGAGTAGATGAAGGGCCGGCGCTCGTGCACGGGAAGGCGAGCAGTAGGAGAAGCCACGAAGGCATCTGAATGGGATCTTAGAATCTCGAGGACGTTGTGCCGATGATGTAGCCTGACATTCAGATTCGTGTCTCGAGCATCTATCTCATGGTTTTCAAGAGTGGACCTTTGTGTGCATTCTCGACACAGCGATGGCTCTCGAGCACTCGCTCGCTTTCCCAGTTCACGATCATCCCGTTGCACCCACCAGTATCCTCATTCGATCGACTCGCTTCAACGGCAGCGGCTTCAGGCTTCAACGAGAAGGAGGACGTGGAGAAGAGAAGAGCAGAGGAAGAAGAGGAGAAGACCGCGAGCGATGAGGGAAAGAGGAGGGAATGAGGGAAGAAATGGAGAAGAGAGCGAAGATAGAAAAGAGAGAAATCAATATCTTAGCAAATCACTCTGTTCTGATCTAATTAGATTAGCTGAATTGAGTGAAAGTTATTGGAATTTTGTCGATTTCTGTCAAAGTGATAGAATGGAAATCGAATTTGTGATGTCACTGCATTTATCTTGACATATTTCGGGGACAATATTCGAACCGTGATTAACAAGCTCTGAAAATCAACTGAACAGGGAAGGGCATAAGTGGTCCGATCTCTCGAGCTAAACTGTTGTTGCCAAGTGAAAGGTACCCCATAGGGACGTCCAAAACCGCTTTGAGCGGATTGGATATAGGTTTCCTAAGAACCGAAAATCGATATTCAAATTTACATGCTTTTGCATGGGAAAATTTCAAACGCGAAACTCGCACTCGTCTACCATTCGTAGGGAAGGAAGAGCATGACCCCTCGTGGTGTAGTGGATAGCGCGTCCGCAAAAATTTTTGAAGGTTGTTGGATCGAAACCTTTTGCTGCAGAATTTTTTTGCTGTATTATAAATGTATTTTTGAGTTATTTTAGTACAGTTTTGTTACTCATTTTATGAATTTGCTCTCTTGCTGAGCATAAAAGTTGAATTTTATTCCCTTTATTTTTTTGTCGTTTCAATAGATTTTCAGACCAAGACACATAACCCCCATTCTTATTAGCACTTCAAATAAACTTGGAATCTGATGTTTCCTCAGAGCTCATAATTTTCCTTTGATGAAAGCGGTCAAATTTGCTCGATTATATTCGCAAAAGGACTCGTACAACTACTAAAAAATAAAGGGAATAAAATTCAACTTTTATGCTCAGCAAGAGAGCAAATTCATAAAATGAGTAACAAAACTGTACTAAAATAACTCAAAAATACATTTATAATACAGCAAAAAAATTCTGCCGCAAAAGGTTTCGATCCAACAACCTTCAAAAATTTTTGCGGACGCGCTATCCACTACACCACGAGGGATCATGCTCTTCCTTCCCTACGAATGGTAGACGAGTGCGCGTTTCGCGTTTGAAATTTTCCCATACAAAAGCATGTAAATTTGAATATCGATTTTCGGTTCTTAGGAAACCTATATCCAATCCGCTCAAAGCGGTTTTGGACGTCCCTATGGGGTACTTTTCACTTGGCAACAACAGTTTAGCTCGAGAGATCGGACCACTTATGCCCTTCCCTTGTGAAGTAAAATTACGAACAAATGTATCGCAGCTATTCTTAGAGCCTTTGATTACTCATCAGAGATTCTCATGTAATGTTAGCCACGTACACCGTGTGTATATTTTTTGCACATTATTCCCACCTTACAGTAAATATGCCTGTAATTATCTCTCAACAGAGCTAAATCGGATGTCATTTTGATGACACTCCCGCATAGCTGATTGACGACACAATTTCAATTTATAAACGCCTTCGTAAAAAAAAATTGTCTCTTCATTTCACATATTATCTACCCATACAGTGATGTTAGTGAGCACGCTAAATAAGGAGACTAACTTCTTGACAACAATTTCAATTTCAAATGCCTCAATCAGCAATGTATCACCATCTCCCACTCTCCCACTTTCCTTATCCGTTCTTTCATCTATGATATAGCCGGTGATAAAGATTTCATTCCTGTACAAATGACGAATCTGATGATGTGTGCCTCAATTTCGGCCCAAATCCTTCCTAATAAAGACAAATCTCCTCCCAATTGCTATTATTGCCTCCCCCGTCTTTGATCCGCACCAATGAAAGCAATGGGTTGGCTTTGCGCAAGTACTTACCATAATCCGTTTAATTGCCTTTTATTATTATTTTAAATGGCATTTGCTTGATCCCGAATAGAGGACTCCGAAGAGAGCCCCGTCATCCCCCCTCTCTCCCTCTATTCCCTCCTATCCTCCGCCCCATTCTCCAGGACTCCACCCCTCCCGTCCCTCCCTCCTCCTCCCCCTTCTCGGATACTCCTCATTCGATAGCTCGCCCCATCGCAGCGACCGCCCGACCCCACCACACCACTTCCAGTCACCATGCAGATTACGGTAGCCCTCTCCCTCCTCCTCGTCTCACTCAGGTACGGTAGCCTCTCGGTATCGATAACTGGTTTTATTCTCGCCAACAATAGAGAATACGAGCCAATACCTGACTTTTCGCACATTTCTGTCTTACTTCCTCGGATGATCCCTTCCGGCCAAACTTCTTCCCTTCAATATAATTAGTGCGACCGCAGCAACTGGGGGCAGGAGGGGGGGGGCTTAATCCATGCCCCCTCGTCACCCCCCCCCCCTCTGAACCCCTTAGCCCATGGTCCCTGCCTCCTTATCTGACAAGGCGAGAGAGGGCGAGAGATCGTGCGAATTCGAGAGAGTGCAGACACTAGAGTTCGAAATACGGGTCGTCTCTTCATTTCGCATGCTCTCTGACCGGTCAGAGAGACGATAGAGTCTGTGAAAGGAAGAGACGAGACCCGTATTTCGAACTCATGAATACAACTGTCACCTTCAGATGTCCCACTATGAGTAGCGGACATTTCACGAATAATCGCGAATTCATCACACTAGGAAAAATCCCCGGCGTAATTAGTTAGCTATTCTTACATGAGTCCGACAGTATTGTCTTCCGGAGACAGCGCACTATTCAAGCGTGGCTGCACCGGAAAAATAACACCGGTCTGTGTGACTTCATTCGCCCCCCAGACTTCCCAATTATTTTTTCCTTGATTTCTTCAAAACATCTTTTTTTTTAAATTCACAAGTACATTCGAGAGTAGAGAAACAGTGTTTTCTGAGTCGTTAGCAGATTCCCGAAAAAAACAGCCCCTCAACTTTATCCACTTTCATCCGAGGAAATGGGATAAGCGCAAGCAGCGAAGTATACAATAAAGTATCGCACAAGAGTAGTCTTGTTTTGCTCATCCAAGCGTCGAGCGGAGAAAACCAGGGATGGATGGGAAATAACCATTAGCTGTTGTTTGGCTGCAAGAAATTGCGCGCTATTGCATGTAATCGCATTTTATGCCTTGTGGTCTGGCGGTTAGCAAAAATATCCCTACTGCGTCCAAATTTGTGAAGAACTTTGATTTTTCGGAATTTATTGGCGGGAAATTCAAATATATTCAAATATTTGCAGCGTCGTCCTCTCCTCGGTCGCCACCGATGAAGAGTACGCCGCCGCGCTGCAGCGACGATTGTGAGCTTATTGATCTTTGATCTCTGATTTCTGATCTTTGACCTCTTGCAGCCTCGATGACATCCGCAGACAGGGCGCCGTGTGGGCGCCGCGCACTCCCGCCAAGCGAGCCCCGCATCAGGTATGGTACTCTGTTAGGGCTACCGAAAACTTCGTTACCGTGTCCAGATCCGAAAACTACCATAATCAAACGCAACGGTACCGAATCAAGAACATTTCGAATGCTCGAATTTTGAAAATACCGATACCCTTTGCTACGGTAAAACTACAGTATCTAGCATTTATAGCTTGTTCGTAAAAAGCTTGAAGTTTGAAACTACCGTATCCCATTCCTACAGGAGTTGTAGAAACATTCATAACCCACTCCATTTTCAACACTTCCGAAACTCATCATTACCTTCCAAGACCTAACCCTTCACTTTTAGATCGAAGCCCGCGCGCTCAACCAGTTCAAGAACTGCTACTTCTCGCCCATTCAGTGCGTGCTCATGGAGCGAAGAAAGTAGATGATACCATCATCGCGATCTTTGATCTTTGATCTCTCTCCTCTCTCTCTCCTTCTCTGATCTTTGATCTCTGGGCCTAGTCTTCCGTCTTCTTCTTCCGTCTCCTCGTTCAGATATCCCTCTCGTTTCCCCATTTCTCGGCCTTATTTATTCGGATCTCGGCTATGGATAAATCGTATTGTTGAATGTGCCTTTTCCTTTGAATTTTCCACAGGGGCCGAGTGGCGAGAGAGCGGGGCAAATGGGGAGATCGGGAGAAAGTCGGCCGATATTCCCAGGCCTTCTATTCATCATCGGGAAGACCTTTTCATTCATTGGCGATCAATCGTGGGAAATTGGCGACGAAATTCGCCCGAAGCATTAATGTCATAGAATGATGAAATTTCAGGCAGAGATCCTGTACGGTAGTTTGGCGAGAGCATGCAAAATGAGCGGAGGTGCGATTCAAATATATTGACAGTAATGGGATAATTTTGTGCAGCGAAAATCTCTTCGAAATCGCATTTCGATGTGCGCTGGATATATTGGGTTACGCCTGAAACAGGAAATGCTTCGAAACAAACTTAGGCAGTGAAGTGCATGCAGCTGTATTTCATTTTAAAAACCTACAAACTCGAAAACGAACACCCGAAGTAGTCAAATTATCACGGTGCGGCGAGAAGGATCGGAGGAAATCCCGAATAATAGAATCAATTCTTCGTCTTCTACATCTTCTCCTGCATCTTACCAGCAGTTTCTCAAATACCACGTTTGAACCATGTTTCTTGAGAATTTATCGCATGATAAGAAGGGAAAATCAATAAAAGTGTTGGAGGATGGGTGTGATCGTCTGCGTGAAGCACCCGTTCTGCGATTCGACCATCGTGTGCAGGAGACCGCGAGACGCGAGCAGTGCGTGGATGGTGCGGAGTTGCTGCAGAGATCAAAGATCAAAGATCAGAAATCAACGATTAAATTTCAAGAAAGATTGTTGGGTTTAAAATATTATTCTGAAACCGAGATTCGGGTATCTATTGGTTCTTCAATCTCCCCAGCCCTTTACGCTATCTCTGAAACATATCTGGCAGGTCAACCGAGAAGAAAAAGAATGCGGGCAATTGGGTGGACAAAGAGGGATCAAAGATCAATCGTTAGCCAGATTGCAGGGTTGTAATTATTATTTTTCACGAACGAATCACATGGATATTGAATATGCAAGCTCCCCCGCCCCTTATACTATCGCTGAAACATATCTGGCACGTCGGCGGAGACAAATGAGCAAAGGGGAAATGGCGTAATGATATTCTGCTCTCGCCCATTTCCCCTCTCATCTCTTCCTGGTCTGCAGATCTTAGTTAGAGATGCTGAACTATTATCGAACTAAAAGTGCCGGGCAATTAGATAACTCAACGGATATCTTACGCTTGATGCGGTTTTTCTCAAAAATTACTCATAACTTTTTCTTGCAAGAATAATGAATTAACCGTCGGTCTGTGCAGCTATTCGCATGACTGAACTTTGAAAGTTTCTAGACACTTTGCAGGAGTGTCTATTTCTAGCCCTAAAGGTCGCGCATGTGCGTTCGGAAGTACGTAACAACGTAGGTGTGAAACTGCGGGGCTAAATTACCCCTGTTTTGCAGTGTCTACGCCCTCGCTGCACTTCCTGTGGTTAGCAACGATACTCCAACTTCAATATCTGTCTGTCAAAAAACTACTGTCGTGATATCACGAACTCTCTCATTTCTCGGTCCAATGAGAGTGCGCGAAACAACGAGATAATGTCTTGTGAAGTCTCTTTTTGAAGCCCTGAAAACGCTGTTCCCCTACCCTGCTTCCTGTCCAGTATCGCAACTTTCCAGCCCACGCTCCCACCCGTTAGCATGCATTTGTGAACCGCCGCTTTTCGCGGGGTGTTATGGCTGTAAAAGCAGGAGGAGAAGTTGTTGAGAGAGTGCGCCAGCTGGGGGAGAATGGTATGAACTTATGTGGTGGGAAGAGAATGCCACCCACAAGGAAGTTACTGCCCGGCACGTCAATAGAGCAAAAATATGCGAAAATAACCCTCGTTTCATCATTTTTTCTCGCTGGAAGGACAAAGAGCCTCATAAAAGAAAGCACGTTGCTGAAATACCTAAAATTGCATAGGTATTTTACTAATTCATTGGTCCCGAGCATCATCTTCACCTAAGAATGTGCCTTCGGCCAGCTAACTCGAGACTCAAAAACCCGTTTCAGACATGTGTTCGTTGTGTATGCTACTTCATCAACGTCTAGGAAGAACCACTGACTGGTCAGCCGAAAGCAGCACGTCATTTTAACGGGAATCACATTGGCTACGAAATATGGGTCCTGAGATCTATGTTGTTTTTCCCTCTCGGCGCAAAGGAGAGGGAAGGGGGTGGATGCGTTCAAAATGCGCAACACTTTCTCGCGTGGGGAAGTACTGCTCTCCTCTTTTTACATGCTCTCTCGCCTATCTCTAACCGCCGTCTCTCCGTTTCCCGTGCTCTCTCGCTGGTCAGAGAGGCACGAGAGAGCGCGAGAAATGAAGAGACGGCTGGATTCGGAATACGGGAGTGGGTGCGTGTAGCAGCGTGAGATTGCAGCGCGTGCGATAGATTTCGTCAGAAAAGTTTAGGATAATAGCAATGGCTAACAATTGCGAGTAAGATAGCTGTTGTTATTCGAAAGGGACCAAAATTCCGATTTTTCCCAGTGAGTGCAGCTGGTTTGATGCACCTTTTACCTCTGAAACAAGGCAAAGAATATAATGTGAAAATGGCATTAGCACCTTTCTAATGTCCACAGCGTGCAGGCGGCTCGAGTACTGGCATCTAAAACATTGTTTCTGCCTTTACAAAGTACTCAAAATCTCGACATTCTCTTTCTCTCAAAACTGAGTCAAAAAGAGAAAGATAGGTTGTAATAAAGTGAATCAATAAAAACTCAATCCGTGATCACTAGAACTCTAAAATCGGTCTGGGTTACGGTACCTCTTCGACGACTCGGCCGGAATCCGATCGTCGATGTCGGCGTCCGGGAAGATTTCCGAGTTCACGCCGATCTGAAAAAGTCAGACGTCGATTGGTAGCGACCTGGTTACGGTAGTCTGCGATAAAACATCAGTTTGTGATATCTATGCGATTGATTGAACTCTAAAGAAAGATTACCGTAATTTACGAAATGAAGTCAGTTCGCAATACCAATCGCCTACGGTAATCACTCACCAGGTACGGTATGCGGCCAATCTCGCAGATGAGCGGGCCGCCACTGTCGCCCTGCCGAGATTATTGATTTTTTATGGAACACATGCCTCGCCCATTACCAAATTGAGAGACAGCTAACGTTTGAGATATGCGTGAAACCTACCCGAAACTCGCAAGCAAAATCGCGGTGTCTACTGAATAACTAAGTCGTGTAAATCAACATCTCTCTGTGGTCAATAACCACAGGAAACCCGACGGGTAATTTACTATTTTTTTCTAAAATTGGCTTAATTCAACGAGTTTTTGGCGTAAATGCAATGGTCAAAAACTACAGTTCAAAGATCAAAAACCAAAGATCAGTCACTCACGAAACACGCTCGCTGCGCGCCCTCTCCCTTGCCCTCGATGATGGTCGCTCGAAAGTGGAAGTCGGCCGTCTCGCTGACGTTGACGATATTCGCGTGTTGGGGAGTGCCCGCGTACCGTTCGTCTGATGTTGGATGAGAGTTGATCTTTGATCTCTGGTGGCTGTTCTTTGGCCCCTCTGCACACTGAACCAGCATTTATTTGTTAAATCTGGGTTCTGGTAGGGCTCGTCTAAGATGATCTCTGATCTTTTTTTATTCGCTGGCTTCGGCACATCAATCTTACGAATCGAATAGCACATTTTAAATAATCGCGATGAAACTCAACCAAATCACAACAAAAAAACAATCGCCTTGTTTGGATATCGTTTCTTCACGGTCAGGGAAGCGATTGATCATTAGAATGTTATACAGAACAATCTTATTCAAAAATAGTTTTCATTGAATATTTTCATTGCCCTTCTTCGTCATAAATGCCGTCACGAGGTGCGGTATCTTCATTCCGCAAAATCTTTTTGAGGTTAGTTGAGATAGATCACGCCAAGCGAGGAGAGTCTTCCTTCGTCAGCACTACTCTCACTCGGCAGCTTCAGTTCCATTCAGCGTCCAAATCTTTTGAAATTCCGTCCGTCATTCTGGTCGTGGGAGCGTGCGCGGGATGACTTTGGCCGGTCTCTTCACACTGCATGGTCCCTCTTTGCTTCGAGCTCTAGCGATGCCGATTCGATCGTGGGACCGGAGGGTGGAAGATACGAAGGAGGATCTTCATTGCGTCAATGAGAACAGTGACGAAATTGGCACATATTTTGACGGGGTAATATGCCCGGTACGGGTACATTACTCAAGGGACCATCAAAGAAATCCATGCAGGTATTCTTGGAACGCGTGTATAGCAATGCTTTTATTCTACCCGGTCAAAAGGGCACAAGCTCAAATTCCAAAAAAACCTGTTACCTTCCGTCTTGACGATGAAGCAGCTATCACCAGCAATGACGGTGCGCTTGAAACACCATTCCCCGAAACTCATGTGTATCGCGATAAAAATCGAACCCTACGCAAGCATTCTCACCCGATGTCACGCAATGCTAACAACTCTAACCATCCCCTCTGAACCTCCTAGACTCATATCAGGCCTTTCCCCGGGTTGAAATAGATCAGAGTCTCACCCTCCATCTTGCCCCATCCAACGATGAAGCAGCTATCTCCTGCGTTGAGGTGCGATAGGGTGAGGTCGGGCGATGGTAGACGGGCGAGCTGAATGATGTTTCTTCTTTCTAGTACCACGATGCACATTGTTGCTCAACGCTGTCGAATAACTTCGATTATTGTCATAGTGTTTTGAGTATACAGTGGAAAGTAACCTGGATGTCATTACATGAATTTGGCCACATCTGTTCTTGTGGTGAACATGAAACCTAACAGGAATTACGGCTGCATGGTCAATGAAACGTCGGTCGTCCGGATTTGGCACATCTTAGCTCATGAAGAAAAGATATCGTGCGTTTAAAATGCTCAGCAAAACACATGTGCTGTTTATCAAACTCCGCCCCCTTGTCAGTTGCGGAACGCGAAAGCTAGCCTCGGAACGGTTTATTCAGTTTCGCTGGATTTTGTATAGGGACCACCATGCAAATTTTCAAACTTCTTCTAAAATTCCAATTTTCTTGCAATTGGGTATTATGCGGAGTAGAATCACGATAGCGCTTCTAGATTTTCAAAACATTTAAATTTAAACCATTATCAGTTTAAGTATTTGGTGTATTTTCACGCGTTGCGGTCGCTGCGTCGCGTCTGTCCACGGAGCACCTCCTCCCCTAAGTTTTTTGTTAACGATTTTCTTTGCATTTTGAGATAATGGATAATTATTTTTTGCATTTCTAAGATAAGAGAGGATTCCCGATTGAATTCAGCTCGATTAATTACTGCACAGTGAGAAAATCAATACATGAAATGGTACGGTAGCCACAATGACCAATACGTTTCACTCCATCTCCCCAATTTTCGCTACTACAGATTTCGATGAATTTTGGCCGGAACATCCATTCAGCCTCGACCATCTTCATAATCAGTATTCTGGAGAACGGCATCTTGAACATCGTTCATGTGCTAATTAAAACAGAAAAAATCGAAAAATCTTGAAGTTTGAATTTGAAATGTGGAAAACCGCTACTACAGATTTTTAGTATTTTTGATATATATACTCTACTCGACCATGTTCTCATCTTAATATAAAAACTGCGAGGCTGCACTTCCTAATATTCTCTAAACCCTAGAAAAATCAATTTTGCGTTGATATTTAAATTCCCGGGCGATTTCGACTATTTGCACCTTTTCCCGGCTCGCTAACTTGAATTTCCCGGATGACGGTCCCTAGATTTTGTACGTTTTTCCCCTTTTCTTCTGATTTATTCGCTTTTAATGTACTTATTTTGTGCCAGTATACTCGGTTGTTACTATATTTCACCGTTTTGTAAAGATAAGCAAGATTAGAAATGAGTAAATGACTGTTTCCAGCTCTAACTCAAAAGTGATTCATTTTCAAACATTTATCGCCTCATTGCCAGCCTATTTTAGAGCCATTCTGTTACGTATTTGCTCCATATGCCATCTAAAACATTGTGTTACAGAGGTAAACGTGTTCTGGAGCGAGGGGGCGACCGGAGGATCGAAGGAGGGATGGGCACACGGCCAGCGACAAATGAATAGTTTATACTTTAGCTTGATAGACTTATTTTGCCCAGTTTTATCAAAATAGTTGATATTCTAGTCAATAATTGTAATTTAATCTTTTCTAGTTGGAAACGTTTGTTGATGATCGAAGAAATTCTCCTGATTCACCCATCGAATTCGTTCCGAGTGCGACGATGCTTCCTGGCTACAGGTAACTTTTTTATGGATTTATTTTCATTTTCTTTGCTTGTAATAGGCAATAGGTACGCCGGAGGCTATGCCCAAATTTTCATTTCGTGACTAGACAGGGCCTCTGAATAGTCGGTTTCTTCGACCTGACAAAAATTAATAGAAGAAATAAGAATATCCTTCGATGTACATTCAGCCACAGACATAAATATCAGTCATTCTTCTATTCCATCGGCATCTCCGACAGAATAGCCCTATTTCCCAAGTTAAATTGCATGTTCAGGAAGCATCATCGTTCTTGGATCGAATTCGATGGGTGAATCAAGAACGTTGCTTCGAATGGGCATTTACCATCCCTAGTTGTGAAATTGTAAGCCTCTTCACAGACAATTAACACTTCATATCGATTGTTTAGATATTACAGTTGAAACTAGATTATTGATTGAATTTATAACACTGCTAACATGTGTGTCTAGATTATTGATTGATTCATTCTCACAAAACCTAGATTTATCGATTGATTCATTGAAAACCTAGATCTATCTATTGATTCGTTGTAACAATAACTGCCAAATATACAATATATCGATTCGCTATTGTAAATATACTGAGATTTTCAATTATATTTCAAACATAACGATATTATCGATTTATTCGCTATTGCAAATAATCGATCTTTTTTTACATTGCCAGTTTGTACGATAAAATTCATTTATTCAAATAACGCATCGCGTATCAAACAACTCACGATTTGGGAAAAATAAATAAGCCATAATCAACATTATCTATGAATATTTTCCTAGAAACATACAATAGATGAATATTTACAAGATACAAATGGGTGACAACGGAAACTGCAAGGGTGGAGATGGGACTAGAGTATCGAAGGGATTGGTAGAGACGGAGGAGGAGAAGAGCATTTCAATGGTTAGTGGACTACTTCTATCATGTCTAGTTCCCGAATATATTCTAGAGTGATATCAGCAAAGTTCGTCCTCCATCAAATTCGTTGCCTAGTACGCCCAAGTCTCGATTCATCAATCCCCGCTTCTCTATCCCTTCTAAACCTACCCATAACCTGCCATCCTCGTCTTTTAGTGCCAATGGCCCAATTGACCGTCCCACCAGAGTTAATCGAAATGCGCATGATATTCCTACTATATTCAAACATTTCCCATCCCCTAGACTCCCCCCTTCTATGTCCTCCTCTTACTTGATTACCCGTTCATTGCCTAGTACACCAGTCAGTTCCCGATCTTTTCCTGTGATATGTTCCCCATCATCCACTTCTCCACCTGTTCACTCAACTATGTCACCTATCTCCAATAATGTTGATGTACTGTCCGCTTCTCCTGTCTCCCCTTCATCTTCTAATTTCGATTTTAACAACATTGATAACCAGTATTCCCCTATGCATTCTCCCCTCCATTCATCTCAAATTCCTTCTACTGTTATTACCTCTAGTGTCACCTCTTCTATTCCTACTGTAACTGCTCCTATTTTCTCCTCACCGTCTCATTCCTTTTTCTCTTCTCCTCCATCCGGTCCTCCTCTCTACACTTCTCATTCCTCTGCTCCCCTCTCAATTCATCTCCCTTCTTCTCTCTCTTCCTTCCGTCCGTCCTCGGCAGTCGTCCCTGTAATGGAGGAAGGTGATCATAGTTCGCATAGACGTTTCTATTTGACTAAATTTCTAAGTTATTGTAATCCCCCTCTTATTCCCGATTCCGACCCTTCCCAGTCCCGTAAATCCCACATTGTTCACTGTGATAAGACCCGCGCCTTCATTCTCCGTGGACATGCTTTCATGGAGGAGAATGGCGTCGGCGATCTTTCACCTTCCCTTTTTTCCAAACTCTTGTCCATTAATCCGCAAACTGTATCCCGTACAATTTCTGATTCTGACATCCCTTCCCCACTCAATAGATTCCCCCCTTGTGCCCCTCCTCCTCTCAAGCAGACTAAGAAGGCCAAGGAGCAAAGAATTGTCGCGAGATTCAGTCCGGAGACAGTAGAGAAGGTCAAACCAAAAGAAAGGAATGGAAAATCAAGATTTCGTTTCAGCTCCGACGATTCATGCATGTCAAATTTTTCGCAGTCTATAAGCGCGTTACGCTGAAGCTGATAAAAGATGGGAGCGAGGAGTGGCTGTCTGAAGTATTCATTTTATTAATTATCTCCCAACATAAGTAATTTAAAGAGTGACAAGGACCTAACAGTGAATACCAGTACGATTCGCCTTCTACTGCATGGCATCAATTTTGCATTCATTAAACTTCAATGCAGAACGAATGTTTATATGAATGAGTATTATTGTCGACTCCAAGCCAATTTCCTAAGGTGCGTTCGGTACAATTTTCCAAAGTACAATTCCCTTTCTGCTCTTCTAGAGCCATGCTCGAAATAAGAACGGAGGGAAACTGTCTCATTTGGTCAGTGGATGAGACATGGATTCACAAGGGAATGAGACCTAACATCGGATGGACAGACAAGGAGGCACAAAAGTCGCCATTGACCTTTATTAAGAACGGTCTCACCGTGAGAAATAAGCAAAAGAACAGATTATCTTTGAATGCTTTTAGGCTGGCAATAGTGCACAATGGGAGAAGGGAGAACGACTTGTTATTGTCGCATGCCTATCAGAACATGGGTTCCGATGTCCCTTGATTTGGAGAACTGGAAAGATCGACGATGGGGGCGATTATCATAAGGAGATGAATAGTGAGGTGAGTGATTCACTATTCATGACCTACATGGAACACAAATACAGCTAGAGTGAGAGAACCTATTTTAAGGAATTCGAAAAATACATCCAGAATGTATTCAAGGAGTTGGTTAAGGAAGCAGAGGAGAGGGAACTGAGACCCGTGCTGTTGATGGACAATGCGTCCTATCACAGCCGGTATGCAATTGCCCTGTATTCACTATATATATTATTATCACTAAAGGGTCCTCGACAAGATGCCCACCACGAACGACCGCAAAGCGGTGATTTCCGATTGGTTGGTGAGGAAAGGAATTGCTTGCCCCGCCGGTCTCAAGAAGGTGGGTCGAAAAAAGAGCAATAATCACATAAGATTTAATCAGGCCCAACTGGTTAATAAGCTCAAGAAGCTAAACCGAAGAGAGTACAATGTGTACGTCGTAGACCAAATGGCAGAGTCAGTTTGTTTCATATTCAACACAGTTGACCACCAGTTCTTTCTATTACAGAGATCACGGTGTGACACTCGTTCGCACGCCCCCTTACATGGCCGAATTCGCCCCAATTGAATTGGGATGGAGTGCAATGAAGCGCGCTCAGTACGATCTAATCAATCGTACTGATGATGGAAGGGTGATCAGAGAGAAACTATTGGAATGGATGGAAACCTATCCCGCGGAGAAGTGCAAATCCTATATGGATTACAGTAGGAAAGTGGAGGAGGCACGTTAACAACTACTCTATTTACCCATATTTTCATCCCCATTTTAGAAAAGGATCGCAGAAGGTGGACTGACCTTCTCCCCTCCAACTCTCTCCACAGAGGAAGTCCTCGCCGCCTCCGCCGAGGTCGTCGACGACGACGACGATGAGCCCGTAGAAGACCTAGAAGACTTATTCGATATGTCAGATGACGAAGAGGAGAGTGTGAGGAGCGTCGAGTTCTAATCGACATTAATTTCTTCTTTTTTTTACCGTTACTGCTTGTTGTGGCTTTTTGGTTGGTCCAATAAACATATTTGACCGTTTCCTGGTCCGATGGCATCGCCTTCGAAACTGCCAGCCTAGTTCTCTATGCATACATTGAATACAAACCTTAGTAATATCGACATATCGAGTGGGCAGATTTAATTGAATATTGAATAAATATTAACCTGATTGGTGATATCGTAAACGACGATGGCCGCCTGGGCGCCTCTGTAGTACATGGGCGCGAGCGAGTGGTAGTGCTCCTGACCGGCCGTGTTCCAGA
>LS485532.1:138639-190482 GCA_900490705.1 Pristionchus arcanus
ACAGTGGTAGTATACTAAGACGACATATCCGATTGATTAAACAAAAAACATTTTGAAAATAAAGTCATTTCGTGATACCACTGGGGTACGGTATTCTGGGTTACGGTAACAAGATAGGGTATGGTAGGATACTGTAACATTTTTTTGAGCAAAACGGGCATCTTAGAGCCGGAGCCATAAGTTCAAAACCGGGACCGTCATTTAGTCCACGAGTACTGTAAGTACTATCGTCAAACTTTTTAGGGTTTTTTCTCGTTTTGAACATCCTTCGTAGCCGAGATAAAATACGCCATTTTTACTGAATGTGTGTTATCAAAATACGGGTCGATTAAGAAAATAAAACATCAACATGTCCGGCGGGAAAAGTAGTAAAAAAATTAAAATGTGTCAAAATTTTCGAATTTTTCGATTTTCAGCGTTCGATGAATTTTGAGCGAAAAATGTCCACGAGTAAAAATGTCTTAGAATTCGACGAGGAACTCAACTAGACCACTCCCGAATCGATTGGATTCGATTTACGAGTTTTGACCTATGACGTCATCAGGTACTTTTCACTACCGCCTGAAGCGCAGTGAAGCAAGGAAGCTTAGCAAACCCCCTTCCCCGCATACACTCATCACGCACTACCTACCATGCAAGAAAGAGCATAGGTTGTATTTTGAAGAATGCCAACAATATGTCGATCGAATCAGATAGTGTCTTATAAACAATACCCCTACCGTAAACTCCAGCGGAAACAATCGATTTTCTTTTGAAAGATACCGTAATCCCTGTCCTAAAGGCCCCTCAATTAATTATTAACCGTGAACGACGCGTTTCCTCCTGCTGTGCGAAGCCACGAATGGTGAAAGCAAGAGCAGCAGGAGGTAGATCAACCGCATTCTGTCGAATTCTCTAGGTCGAACTAAATGGGAAAGGCAGGAAAGTCGGCCGACAATGTGATGTTTTCTCTTTGGCGCTTACGTTTTTGTTGTGGCGCGGAAACGATTCGAGGATTTCTCTCCGTCTACACACTTCATCGGAGAGAAAGGATTGATGATCTCAGTGGATTTTTTTTACCATAAATTGTTCATTTGTTATTTCACTTTCCGGTGAATGCTTAAATGTCGACACAAATCAGCGAATGAATGAAAAAACCGAAAGATCTATTGATTGTATTGATTGTCACTTTATCGTATGATTAATTGATGATCTCAGTGGTATTCTGAACATTTATTGCACTGTTAGGAGCTACTTAGACTTTTAATAAATAATGTTCGATAAAAATCAATCGACGAATTTTAATCGATATCTATGACGCTCGAATTTGTAAGAGAATGAAGAAAAGGCATTCAATCATGAAGTCATTGCTGCATCTATGAATGGTGAGCGCATGGCCGGTCAACGAGTGAGGCTGGCGAGGTGGAGGAAATCCTGTATTACTTTTTGATTTTTAAAGATCAAAGATCACATTTTGTTCCATATTCTGCTCACTTTCAGTCTCCGAGTCAGCGTTAGAACGTAGGTGATGAGCGACAGAATCTCCAGAAATACGGATGGACCCTTGAATTAAATATGTTTTTTATGTCTTTTTTGTTGAACGAAATTCGAAGAGTTTAACCACTTTCTGAATAACCAACTTTATTCGTTCCGCGCGTCGCGATCGTGTACGAACACAGAGTCTGCGTGTAGAAACGTTTACTTTGCTCGATCGAAGGCTCGCCAACATCTGAAATTGTCTCTAATCAGTGGATTTCATGAAAGAAAACGTGAACAGTCGTCTGACTTTCTTTTCACACATTCTGAGAGCACGAAAACTCACCAATAGACAAGCAGAGTATCACCCGAGCGAGTAGGAATTCCGTCTCATTCATTCCGATTCTCGCCATTCTCTCAATGATCGACGTGTGGAATTCAGCTGCTAGAGCGTACCTGAAATTAATTTTTCGCTTATGAAAGTTTTTGAATCAACTGTCCATTTGCAAATCGTGACGCCTTGAATCACCAGTGAAACGTATCCGGTTAGAGAAAACTTCTTCAGTAGTTAGCTTCGCCTCGTAAAGTTAGTAGCTTGGCACGAGAAAAGTCTGAGCCAAAAACTTGATTTCCAAGAAATAGAAACTTACGGCGGATCCGCTCCATATGGCATCGTGCCGTCCGGATACACGGTGAACGGGCTCCTCTGTTGATAGGAGAAGAAGGAATCGGTGAAGTGAGCACAGGCAAGCGAGGAGGAGAGCAGGATACGACGCTGGAATAGTGATCTTTGATCTTTGATCTTCACGGGGTTATCTTCGGATTGGAGGAAGCTACATACTTTAGGCCTTGGCATGAGTTACTGCTTCAGTGTGTTCTTTGATCTTAATTACTTCACCGACAGTTTTCCGTACACGTAAACAGCGGTCTCTAAGCATTCTAACGACTGTGCAATATCGCATACGACACAGATGTCGTCAAAAAATTCAATTAGCTATTTGTGACTTATGCGACCACATTTTCTAGTAAGGAATGAGAACTGGGGATCCCAGCTCGGAACAATTTCAACTTGAAAGGACCTACCAGTGAACAGTATATGACATTAAAATGGAGTGAACAATTGAAGGCGCAATTTCGTCAAAAATATATATTTGAATTCCCTTTATTCATCGTAATCTCCCCGGATGGAATGAAGCGGAATGAAGAGACGAATTCTCCATCCTGACATCACTGCGACTCACCCTTGTTGCTGACGTCAAACCATCCACCACAGGCAGTGTCTTCATCCACTCCACGGCACACACAATCCCCGTGGACGACCAGTGCTTCACGCTGCCTGCAAATGGCTGACCATTAATATTTATTTATTTGATACACTCCGAAGGACTCATAAGTAATGGGGCATTTTCGCCGTTTTTTGGGCATTACCTATGAACCAAAAGGGAATATTTTCCTATTGATAAAGGTGTACCTGGCGCTCCTCCGAATTTCGTGTGGTAGAGCAGCGAGAGGAACTGCTGGAAATTCGCAATTTTGTCTCGGATATGACTTCAATCAATGAAAGGAATAATCACGTACCTTCATCGTTGCCAGATCGGGAATGACCAAACGCGATGAGCACGAGGGCAGGGGCTGAAGAGATGCCGTTGTCAAAAGTTGATATTCTTTGGCGAGAGGGTTTGTTTGAATAGAGAGGGATATAGTTGAACCGCGGTAGACTAGTTTACAAGAGTGGAGCGAAGACCATACTTCGAAATGGAATCCCAGCTTGGAAGGGCCATTCAGCACGAATGATTCTGTGCACTCTCTGAGCGGATGAGGATCGAATGAAGAAAATCTGAAGGAAAATCGATATTCTTTTTTTCAAGTACAGTAACCTACAGTAATCGCTCCAATGCCCGGTTAGAATGTCCGAGTTCGCTGATGACGCCACGGGCCCTCTCTTCCACCGTAGTAATCTGAATCATTTTTGTTATTATTTTTTCACTTTTCGGAGGGAAAAACCAACCGATCGCTGGACATTGCCCGTCCTCACTGCGAGGATCTCCGCATTTCTCGCCTCGTCAGCACTCTGCGGCTCGAGCACTGTACAAAATATAGTTTTAACGAGCCTCTCCTCAGGTCGAGTGCTCTCTCTTCAGTCGGACAGGCGAGAGAGCAAGCACAAATCAAGGAGGAGCGCGACCCGATTTGTCATCACAACTTCAAATTTGAAGATCGATTACACAGTAGTGCTCGGAATATGGATCGCCGTCTTTTTTTCACACTCTCAAGGCAAATCGAGTAGTCGAGAGAGTGTGCAAAATGAGTTCGTATTTCGAGCTCACTCACACAGCGGGTTCATGCCGGCGGAGAGACAGCGCGTGAAGCGACAGGACTTGCACCGACGAATGCCTGACGAATTATATTTATATTTTACGACAGTTGGGAGCGAAATCAATAATCTTTCTGAGATTCAAGTCATTCAAGTGAAGCTGAAACACATTCGGTCGTAAATATTTTTTGGAAAACCTGAGCGTTTGGGATGAACTCACCACTTCTTGGCGTGCACTCTCCTCCTTTCTTGCAGGAATACTGCCTGCCGAGAACAGTCGCACGACGGAAGAAGGACTTGCATCCGATGCATGAAATCACCTGGAGACGAATTACGAAAATGGATTTCACAACTTCCTCCTGTACCAGTCACACTCTGTTCATCTGAATCGAAACTAACGGAATAATATTCCGAGTCTCTCATTTTGCAATGGTCTCTCGTCGATCAGAGAAGCGAGAGATCATGGAAAAGTGAGAGAGTCAGATCATTCCTCAGCGAAAGTGTGAGTAAGCAGTAGACAATTGAAAAAAGCAGAAGCATCGATTCAGTAAGCATAACAGGCAATTAAACCAGAAAACTACTTGCCTGATAGTGATGCCCGCTCGCTTTTTCTCCGCAGATCTGGCAGTTGGCAGGGGCGGGACGAAGATTGATCGAGGATGGGATTGAGGAGGAAGACATGGACGATACTTTTAATTCTCCGGAATAAAAAAGGGCAATACGAGAGGAGAGGAAAGAGAAAAGTAGAGATGATTCCGGGTTAAGAATAGAAGAGAAAAATTACTTTTGTTGCGAGTTGTTTATAAGTCACCGTGTGATAAGAATAGTGGCAATAGTGACAGAGCGATAAGAGGTGGCTCACAGAGTTCACTTTCCATTCATCATTTGTGATCTTTTTAATTATTCATTATTTCGAAGTTGCACTTGCAAATTGCCATTATCTGTGATTTTATTGCCAGGCACACAGAAAAGTTAGGTTCAGTGAATCATAACGCAGTTCTTCGTATTCACGGCCATTCGAATGAATCATCAATCTCCTCAGGTTCCTCCTTAGGAATTGCCGCGATCCTCTTGCGAGTACGAATGCAAAAGACCTTAGATTTTTTATTGTTTATAATTTTTCGAATTAGGAGCGCAAAAAAGGTAACCTTTTCAATGATGTTCATCGACTCTTCAGGAATGTTGTTAAAAAGTTCGAATAAGTACTTCTTCTAAACATAATTTGATTTACATTTTATCGTTTTAAAAATTGTAAATTCACTTTTTGGTCATACCAACCCGCCGCTACCAACTTCCGTCTCTCTTCCACAGGCATGTCCGCATGCGCTTGGGATACTTCTACTAATGTCGATAGCACTCGGTGCGTTGCCTAACACAATTTGTATAAATTCGTAGGTAAACAAAAGGGCAACTCTTGTTTTGAGTTGCTTATCTTTTTCTACGCAAACTTACATTGCGATAAAGTTCCTGCCCATAC
This sequence comes from Pristionchus arcanus, assembly GCA_900490705.1. Lineage (NCBI taxonomy): Eukaryota > Metazoa > Nematoda > Chromadorea > Rhabditida > Neodiplogasteridae > Pristionchus > Pristionchus arcanus. Next base: position 143,886 of record LS485532.1, read on the forward strand.
GGATCAAGTTTGGCCACATATTCCTCAATTATTGGCAGTCTTTTCGTGACGATCGCGTAGGTCTTAGGGTAATGCTCGGCGAAATGTGGAAAAACCTTAAGAAATTCGAAATTAGTACTTTATTTGTATTTGGTTTTCAGTCCGAATATCCCGACACCAGACAAAACGCAACATCATTTTGGAATCGGATAGCGATCTTGATAGTGACGAATTGTTAGTGACAAAAGGAGTAAGATGTTTCCATCTTTTTAATGATAAATTTATTATTTTCAGTGACGAAATGGATAAAATGTGAAAACTTTTAGTTTCCAACTACATTATTTTCAACATTCCTGATTATATCACAACTAACATCATCTGTTGAGTTCATTCTACCAGTCATAGAAGCGTATTCCAATTCAAATTTCCATGCATGATTCTCCTCTGGCGAAGGATTTACTTGCTTCAAGAAATCATGAATGTTTACTGAAGATGATTACTTTATCTCTGTAAGCTAAGTTTACCGTGAGTCTTCGCTCTCATGTGGTCGGATCTTTTACAGACTTGTGCCCAGTTTCGTATTCAATAACCTGTACACTGCTCAAAGTGTTCATCCTCCGTAACTCCAACGATCCTTGCTTCATCTGCGATTATTATTCCTGCCGCGGTAACGTTGACGTCCTCTCCATATTGAAGCTGGATCTTATGGGTACGATTCATCGAATTATTGCACTCGGCGAGGCTTGTTAATAAGATGAGGCATAGAATTGGATACATACTGAAATTGTTCAATAGAACTCTACACTTATTAATGTGGACAATGAATATCAGCGGGTATTGAAGGAGGCGAATTTTGAAAGATGAAGTTTGACAAATAAAAGAAAACAAAGCAGAATGAGTAGGTGGTTAAATATCGAGCTCCTCGAATATAAACTGTGTCTTTATCGTCCAATTCTCTTCGATTCTACTGTTATAACTTTAGCTATCGAAAGATCCAGAAGAATGGGTTTAGGGGATTAATCATGTAAACTGCCTGGGAACAACTATTGTAAACGATGGAAACGAAGAGGCAGAAAGATTTCAATGCAAGACCGAGTCGTTATAGTGACCATCGAAATTGGAAAAAATATTCCTAACAATATTTTTTTAAATATATTCAATTTAAATATCAGCTGAGTCTCCCTTTAATGTCGCCGTAGATTGCCAATCGCTTATCGATTAAAATCAATATATGAGGGATGGTGTAGTGGTCTATGGCGCGCCCCGCCATTCCATCTCACCCGGGTTCAATTCCCGGCCGTGTCACCGTCTCCGCCAGACCAAGGCGCCCGAAAGGGTTATTGTGAGTGACTAGATCACGCGGTAAAGTAGGTCCGAAGAAGAGATTGGGCCCTCCGGACTGAATTGGCCTAATAATCACTGGCCTAGCAGTGATCTCCCGCAGGACGCAAGTGCCTTGATTAACGGGATGACCTTTACCTTTTACCTTTATATGAGGGATGGCGATTGTATCTTCTAGCTCCTCTCATCTAGAATCTTCTTTCGATACCATTGCCATTCAGTGGGCAATGTTGAAGGAAAGAGGGGAGAAGCGAGGGAGGAATGATGATCGAAGACACAGCAGAGGTGATGCGAAGCAAGACAATACACGAGATACCAGAGACGTTAAAAGGCCGTCGTAGTGAGAATCAATCATTCAGATCATAATGCGTCTCTCTGTAGCCATACTCATTATTCTTCCACTGGTCGTCAGTGGGTACAAACTCACTTTGTACGAACATCGTCCTCCTTGGAAAGGCAAGTAGAAATTTACTAGTAATGTTTGCCTGATTTTTCGTAATATAACTGATCAAATGTTAATGCAGGTCTGTCCGAAACTATTCATAGTGAGATGTGTGAGGATATTCCGTTCTCCATAAGATATAGAGAGACCTTCATCCACACACATGAGGGTTGTGTAATTCTCTACCAGGTATTTGAATGCTTTATTTTCTGCATTTTCATACTTGATTTAATTGTAAGTTAGAAAGAAGATGAATTATCTTATTACAGAGGTCTGGATGCAAAGGAAACTACGTTTATAAACTTGAAATTCCTCAGAAATTAAACATATTCGTAGAAGCAGATAGGCTTGAATCCGTGGGCCCATGCAGTTGAACAATTAGATGATGAGTTGTTGTGCAATTTCGATTTATCGCAAATTTCTATATTTCTTTCTTTGTCTATGATAAAAGGCTTGGATTACAAATGATAAAAAAGTGAACTCTACGAGCCTCCTCCTATCGCTCTACCACTATTCATATCGCAATTTGTCTCTTTGCTAATTCGACTGAAGGCTCGCAGGCCCTCAGCTCAATAGATAATACCAAATGTATCATCATACCATTTTCCCCTTCGAGCAATCACCGAATTCGTTTCAATCTTTCAATACATTTATCGTTCTCATTAATATTCTCAGCATTTAATTCTGCGGATACTCTATCGGGGCTATAAATAACAATATCATACATGTTCAGTAGTTTACATTCGAGTGACATTTCTTGGCGAGAAAAGGGAGCAAAATCGTACACTATTATTTAAATTATGCAAAACTGTACAAGCTACAATTCGATGTAATCAATAAACGATTTTGATTAATGAAGAAAATAATCACAGATGGTTGGGACTTATTGATCGTAGCAAGAAAAAAGTCAGCGCGAAAAGACAGCGGGTTTTGTTCTACCAATACGAGAGATGCGATTATCGAATGGTAGAGTCTGGGGAGTTTGACATGTAAAAAACGAGGGGGGAATCGATTGAGAGTGGGATACGGTATCGATGATTTGCATACTCGAGGTTACTGTATCGGGAACAATCGATCGACAACTGAGCTGGGGAGGAGGTGGAGGAGGGAGCATACCACTTAGCTGTTTGAAGACGCGACCTTTGTGCCGTCGAATACCTGCAAAGATGAGATTCAGAAAAAAATGAACCTCACTGAATTCATGTTTCGTTGTTCACACAAACTCGCCAGTTTGCTGGAAAGCCGATACAGTGTGTACTAGGCTTATATCAAAATACATTTGTTCTGTTGGCAAGTCCATAACTTTTCCGTTACCGTCATCCCTCTACCGTACCCCTCACCTATCCCAACCCTCCCAACTCCTACCGTACCCCCCTACCGTACCTGCATGAGTGAGAATGCGTCGGCGGTGAGCTCGCAGATCTGCTGGTCGCCCCACGTCGATGTCGGCAAATTCTGCAGCAGGATCATGATGCCCTGCAATCGGGGAGGGAATGAATTAAAGATTAATTAATGAATTATTGCATCCAAACTATTTTATTTCCAACAAAATTGCATTTTTTCTGCATTTACGTACAAGTCAATCCAACGCGTGCGCATGCCACGTAAATGTGCTGGTAATGATACTGTAGGGCCTACTTCATTTGTGATTCACCCTGTCCCCTATTCCCTCACCTGGAAATCCTTCTCGGCCTGAATCGTCCGCAGGAAATCTGAGCCCCTTCCCCTTACTAATATACCAATGTGCACAATCCATGGTTCCATCACCCGTTCCATCACCCTGTTTCACTCTTTCCTCTAATAAAGAACTTTTCTCTCACCTGGACGTCCTTCTCGGCCTGGATCTGCCGCGAGAACGTCCGCAGGTAGGCTGAGCCCCCCCCTCCCTCTTTTCTAACCAGGCTACTTTGTGTTTCACTCTATCTCCTAATATTCACCTGGAAGTCCTTCTCGGCCTGGATCTGCCGGGAGAACGTCCGCAGGAATGCGGCGCACACGTACCCGTGGAACTGCGCGAACCCGTTCACCTGAGTATTGATTTATTATTATTATTGTAATTATTATAGTTGCTTTAATGGATAGAGCATCAGTTCTAATTAAACAGCGCGTCGCATTGGTCATGCTGGCAGTAATCGATTCTATGAAATTAAAGTACGAATCATTACCGTTGTAGTTACCGCGCCCGGACCATTTGGGATGACGATGAAGCACAAAAGGTGTGAGATTTTCATCTACGCCCCACGTGTCGCGCGATTAACAGCATTCACCAGTTATCCAATCAATGCCAACAATTCATATACTGCGCCATGTAAACGGGCAACAGTGAAGTGTACACCTTTCAATTCGCGTTTCATCGACTTCTCAAACATCCTATTTCCCTGCAACCTTTGGTAGTACGGCTAAACCTCGCGAATGAATAAAAAAAATTACTGACTAACACGTGCATGTCTTATTTTAAATATATTTATTATTTTATTAAATTAACCCCCCTCCACTCTCACCTCCGACAGGTACGTATCCCACAGCCGGATCGTCGCCCGAAGCGGCATCTCCCGCATCAGCACGTTGTTCATCCATCTGGAACACGCATGTTAATTACGGTAGATCAAACGGTCGTGTTTGCAGAATCCATGGACCATACTACCTACTGTCCGAACTGAGAAATTAAGAAACAACCTTGCAAAGAAACGTTGATGGACAAGCCATTGATCTTTGTTTACCCCCGCATCCATTAGCCTTTTGATTACTACATTTCGTAGAGCAATGTGGTTAGTAAATAATTACCTACAGTACCGCTCAAAAGTTTGGAAGCAAAATTCAAAACCTCATAACTTTCTTTAAAATTGAGATAAATGCCCACGGCTTGGAGTGATTGAACGTAAAAGTATTGGGGAACAACCTCATGTGGTGAATTGGTCAAGCGCTTCTCATACTCATTCGCCGTACTTGTTTTGCCGAGGGGTGGTCGTTTTTATTATTTTGAACCTCTACGGAATATTGCTACCCTTTCATTCTTTCTGTAGTGATAGCAGTACCATTGGTGAATATGATCCACTATGGGAGCCGTTGAGCGCATTTCGCAACGAGCGAGGAAATTTATTTTTCGGCACCTCTAAAAAAATTTCAAAACCTCATAACTTCAGTCTAAATTGAGATACAGGTCTGAAATTTTGCAGGGATTATTAGAAAGTGTTAGTGCACAATCCTGCCAAGTTTCAAACAAATAGAACCACTGCAACGGAAATTCCAAAAATTTCGTAATTCGATTTTCAAAGTCTTAAAAAACACCATTCCCGTGATGAGAAAAATCTGAAATCATGCATCAAAGAGAGGAATCTATTAGAGAATATGTGTGCGAAATTACAAAATGAGAGCCTTATTTTGGCGCATTTTAGGAAGTCATAATCGCAGGTGACATACTTGCTAAAATGCAGCACAAGCTCTATTACTCGATTGAAGAATCGTGAAGAATCGTGCTCTTTTCGATTTTTTCCCCTTCAAATGTGTTTTTGTGTCTTCTAAATACACTTCACGATCTGTTCAGCGAAATCTTTACCACATTCGTCATGTTCGAATAAACCAAATATGAAAAATTTCATGAATTCTTCTATTGTACGTCATCGATTATGACTTCCTAAAATGCGCCAAAATAAGGCTCTCATTTTGTAATTTCGCACACATATTCTCTAATAGATTCCTCTCTATGATGCATGATTTCAGATTTTTCTCATCACGGGAATGGTGTTTTTTAAGACATAGAAAATCTAATTACGAAATTTTTGGAATTTCCGTTGCAGTGGTTCGATTTGCTTCAAACTTGGCAGGATTGTGCACTAACACTTTCTAATAATACCTGCAAAATTTCAGACCTGTATCTCAATTTAGACTGAAGTTATGAGGTTTTGAAAAATTTTTAGAGGTGACGAAAAATAAATTTCCTCGCTCGTTGCGAAATGCGCTCAACGGCTCCCATAGTGGATCATATTCACCAATGGTACTACTATCACTACAGAAAGAATGAAAGGGTAGCAATATTCCGTAGAGGTTCGAAATAATAAAAACGACCACCCCTCGGCAAAACAAGTACGGCGAATGAGTATGAGAAGCGCTTGACCAATTCACCACATGAGGTTGTTCCCCAATACTTTTACGTTCAATCACTCCAAACCGTGGGCATTTATCTCAATTTTAAAGAAAGTTATGAGGTTTTGAATTTTGCTTCCAAACTTTTGAGCGGTACTGTATTCACACCATTTTTAATAATACTAAAACGATTGACTAGCCTGAATGCGAACTGGAGATATTCCACCTGGTGCGCCTTCAGATGCGCGTAGAGGGCGGCTGGAATAGGAATTATTAATCAAACATATTATGAGGAAGATTAGCTTTTCATGATCGACTAACTTACCCGGTGCACTACCGATTCACTCGTTAGTATATGCACGGTGGATTGGTGAAAAGCGATAAACCGAATGCTTTGCTACAACCAGAATCAAACCAGTGACATCGGCGTCCCACCAACATTTTATATATTTCATATTACCTCTCCCAGATACTCAAAAAAACTTTCTCGACCACAAAACAAATAACTTCTTAACATCGTTTCACCACTTCAGAATGGAAATCAATAAAGCCTCTACAACTCACGATCGACTCTTCCCATCAGATGCGCGAGATGGAGCACCTTCCGCTGGATGCCCGGCTGCGCGAACGTGTAGTTGTCGAGGACGGCGTCGAGCAGGGAGGAAACGCACCTGGGAATTAGGTAAATTAGTTAATTAATAATTTCGAAAAAATAAAGATTCATTTAAAAGTCAATCGTTGGAAAGTCAATAAGATGTGTCATCATCAAGATGAGCCGAGACGTACATTCCTTTAACAAATTAGTAAATTGATAACGTTATTTATTAGCAACATCGGTAAATTCATTGAAAATGTTTCTGAAAGTAGGCAGATTCATCCATGTTTCAGGGATTCCTCAAGACCACTCGCTTGAACATTTTCTAATGTACATTGGGACTCGAGGTGTAAAATATCTTTTTTAAACCTTGCCCTTGCCTCAATTATCGATCGGTCACTAACCACAAACTTGAGCCGACTCGCCAACAAATAGATTATTCACAAATACTAACCAGAATGAGTCAGCCTCCACGAGCTGTTGCGTCTCAATGTCCAGCTGGGAGACGTCGAATGAGCCCACCTGATTATAAATGAGATTAGATAGTTGTTGTTTTACAATTTCGACGAATATTAAAAAGTGCACTTCGTCAGTTCAACTCCAACTGCGCCAAAGGAGCCTATGCGTGAAATATAGTTTGAAATATAGGGGCCGCCTGGATAGTATTGCTCAATTTCTCAATCGTCAATCTCTAGTAGATCACTTGCAGCACACATTCACCAAGTAGGATTTCCCACTTGAAACAGCGATAAAAAAGGGTAGTGAGTATACGATTCGAAGACTAAACAATAACATAATTAAGCCTCCCTAGGTTTCACTGTTATTTTTGTATGACTCCTACGAATTTTATATTTTTCGAGTCTAAAATATGCTAAAAAATAATAATAAACGCCTCACCTCTGCGTGCGCGGGCACGAACTCGGACAGGAAGACGACGAAGAAGGGAGTGACGAGGTCGTTGATGCCTGAGTATATTCAAATTATTTTAATTCTTCTTGTTAGCCGACTCTGCCCTTGCCTTCGATCTCGGCCTTGCCGCTACACCCGTTGTTCTTAATAAAACTGAACAAAAATTCATTGAGCAGCCCAGAAAAGGCGCGCGAGAAGTGTGCACTTGTTTCCTCTGCGCCAATTATTTATTCAAATAGTTAAAACTAAACAAAAAATACACCAAAATCAATCCCTGCGGTTTATTTATTTGCAGTTTGTTCGCTATTCTGCCCATTATCAAGCATATAAATCAAAGGCATGAATAATAATAACAATTAATAATACCTTGAACATAGCCCGAGGCCGGGTGCCGAATCGCCCAAATGTAGAGGATACGCTCGAAGATCTGAAGGCGGTCGATTAGTTATGGTTGATGCCCATATCAAGACTTCCTTCCTACCGTAACCCTTCAATGTTTGATACTCAATTGCGGTTGTTCTTATTGTTAGATTCAGGGCCATGAACTTATTGCTTCACACTATTTCAATCCAACTACGTAATCCTCGCGCAACCTTAATCGACCACGTTGGAAGTCTAACAGAATCGAATCTGTCCATAAATGTACTCGATCCGAGCTTTATTCGATAATTTCAGATGCATGGAACATTTCGATATTTATTCCGTAAACGTTGTCGATTACACGGTATTGGGTAGAAAACACCTTGTGTACCCTACCTATTATTAGTAATTACTATTACTATTAATGCCTATTATTAGTCAGTTGTTGATGCTAAACTACCATAACCCCCTCCTACCGTACCCCAATATTAATCAATTGTCGATACTAGCCTACCGTAACCCACCGTACCTCCTGGACGAGCTTCTGCTGGAAGAGCTGGATGAGTGGCGACATGCGCGGAATGTCGATCGAGATCTAAATATTTGTTTTATTATTATTGTACGTCACTATTTCCGTGTGATTACATATTGGGCATGCAACCCCAATCAACCTGGGAAACTTGGTTCAGGATTTAGATTTTGGTTCCAATCAAATGAGACAACTGTTCTACGATTTACAGATATACTACCATGCCGTGAACTAATCGTTTCGCCCTATGCAATTCCAAATAGATCATCTTCACGCAACCTCAATCAGTCAGGTCAGATACCTATCAGATCTGATTTTGCCCATACAATTTTAGAATTCATTAATTGTAACAGATAATGCATCCGTAATATTATAGTCTCGGTTTCAAATTAATCTACATGATCCGCATGAAACCTAAATCGCCCAACGACTTTTGAAACTTACAAGCTAGGATGTCAAATTTACTATTGTAACCAGAGGTTTTTATCAGAGTTTTTGCTAATTAGCAGTAAATATGAATCACTAATCGATAATCCACCTGTCTGAACGTGTCCGAGTGGCCGTCCTGGAAGCGCGTGTGGAAGTACTGCTCCACGTAGTGCCAGTACTCGTCGCGCTGCAAGAGATAATTGATTTGTATTGTGAAGAGGACAAATAACAGGGAAAACGAAAAAAATCGTCGTGCTGCAAACAATCGTGTTGATTTTTATAAGTCAGACACCGAGGACACGTGGGGTGGAATGGGCTGTCAGCTCATATGTTTCGAGTTCGTCTCGCTGAGGAACAAAAAGCATCGAAATTCGCTTGAAGTCAAATGAAAGTAGAATACGATCGAGTTCACAGATTCACAGATCTACAAGTTTGAGGCCACAATGAAAAGGCAGTACGGTAGAATCAGAATCTTCTCTCACCTTCATCTTGAGCGTCGCCTCCCGCCGCTCCTTCTTCGTGGGCATGTAGCCGGAGAGGATGCGCCAGGCCTGATAATATTATTATTATTGCTGTTGTTGTTGTTAATGTATTTATTGGTTTGGATTGCGCACGTTACTCATTGTCAGAGCAGTATTGAAAAGTTGCTATCAACGGGGATATGTTAAAGGTGTGAAACTCGACTTCACGCGGGTTTTTAAATTTTTGATTTGATTTTTTTTTGAACTACAATACATCGCATTGCATAACCATTTCCCTGGGAGATATACAAGACCAATACAACCCAAATGCACCACCTATAAAATTGAAGTCTTACTATTACTCGGTTGTTGTAATTATCTAGTAGAAGCTTGCAACAAATTGAAAACACAAATGCTCCCACCCTTATGGCAGACCGTCACAACCCGAATCCATCAGCTAAAAATATGAGCTCTTACTTTTACTGGGTTGAATTGATGATTGATAAAGTCGGATCATTCTACTAATCGCAAACCCAACTACCCGGCCGATATACCAGATCATTACAGCCCTAATCTACCAGCTACACTAGTTTCGATTAAAATACTCCCCTAGCCCGTCGCAGCTAGCACACTCCTCCCCCATATCCACTCACAGCGGGTCTCATCCGATGGGCAATGCCCAGCCAGCAGTCCTCCCTCAGTCGGCCCATGTCCACCTCCGTCTCGCCGTTGACGGACAGCGCCCGGCGCAGACGCTCGAAGCGCGCCGCGTCACGATCGCCTGAATGAGGTTATTGATTGATAACTGACAGCTATGAGGCCGGTTGCGTAAGAATCAGACAATGCTCTTCAGAGGTCGGCACATCGAAAAAATGAAAATTTTATATTTGATGCTGCTGAGGACGCTGATTCGAACGCGCTATATCTCATTGTCCACAACTCCCTCATTTGCATAATACAGCTAATTGTATGATTACGGTAGTTATCGTTTTTCACTTGTAACTCACTAACAAATAGAAATAGACACCAACATAGATACATATTTGGAATCGTCCAAGTGTGCTGAATGCACATCTGTTATCAGATTAGTGATATCTATCATCGATCTCGAGATCCAGATATCTCAGTTCCCTGACTAGTGTGGCAAAATTTGATGGCATGGGTATGTAGAGCGAAGTGTGATTAGCAATCTCTGAAAGTTTGAACGTCTAAATTTATACCTAACTCCCGTTGCGCCCAAAAGAGTGAGTGCATATTGATGAAATCGCGAGGAACGCGTGCAATTTCTTTCTCTTCCCTCCGAATCTGTCGGCGACCCGGTCACTTTGCATACGATGGAGGGAAATGAGAGGGAGTTTGAGAGAAAAGAGAGGAGAATGAGCACGTCTCACTGTCTTTTTCACAGTTCGCACTCACTCTTTTGGATGCCACGGGAGTTAGGTATAAATTTAGACGTTCAAACTTTCAGAGATTGCTAATCACACTTCGCTCTACATACCCATGCCATCAAATTTTGCCACACTAGTCAGGGAACTGAGATATCTGGATCTCGAGATCGATGATAGATATCACTAATCTGATAACAGATGTGCATTCAGCACACTTGGACGATTCCAAATATGTATCTATGTTGTTGTCTACTTCTATTTGTTAGTGAGTTACAAGTGAAAAACGATAACTACCGAAATCATACAATTAGCTGTATTATGCAAATGAGGGAGTTGTGGACAATGAGATATAGCGCGTTCGAATCAGCGTCCTCAGCAGCATCAAATATGAAATTTTCATTTTTTCGATGTGCCGACACTTTTCCGATTCTTACGCAAGCGGCCTCCTATGAATGCGGTATCAGATAGTGCAGAGCGCTACAGGGTATCGATCGATAGAAGGGATACGCTATCCGAAAAAATTACTCTAAACTATCCACATTGATAAATTATTGTGTTTTCGGATTGAATCGCACGAAAAACTATTCATGATGGATCCGAAGGGCTCTTGTGAAATATCGGAAACATGGAATCCCCAAGACAAACCGGAAGAATTTTTTTCCGGAAAAGTTTCACTTTCTCATTTTTTATACAGTAAAATAATGTGACCTTTCTTACTCGCGATCACTACAGCACTTTTTGCTATTACTGATCAAATGAGAGAATCGGCATTACTACGGAATTTCGCTATTATGTTCTAAAATTAGAAAGAACGTACGACTCTTGTGCAAAGTCAGAGACCAGAATTTGCCAGGTTCCGAACGAAGTTGCTTATAACCATAATCGGTACAGCAAAAGCGATTTACCGTACTCCTTTACTTGTCCCCAATCCCCCCCCCCCCGCTCACCTCCAGCTCCCTTGGCGGAGCTCCGAGTCGTCTCCTCCGTGGACGTGTCCACCAGCCGGGGGTAGAGAGAGGGCGCGTGCGGCGCCTCCGCTGCACCGCCCTTCGACGGGAGTGGCCCTGCAAGCATCTTCATTTATGTTTCATTTTTATACATGCGAAGGGACAATTAATTACCCTCCACGACTATGGTTGTGGGATAAACAGTTGTGATAGCTGCAAACCGCCGTGATTTTTCTTTGGAAACTATTTTGAAGGAAAAAAGAATTGTGTAAAAGAAATATGAGCTGTATTGTGTAAGAGTAAATGTGGCTGCTCTATCGATCAAAAGCTTCGAATCGTATCATAGCTTCAGCGTGAGACCTAAACATCCCTTGAATGAATGGCCAAGCGCGATAACGACGAAAAAAATAACTTTAACTATTAATTGTCATCTGTACCCTCCTAGACAGTATTTTCTGCGCGTCCACCTATTCTTGTGGTGATAAAAGTCATCTAGCCACCGCACGATAAAATCAATAATCAAACTACCGTACCCTTCTGTATGGCCAGTCTCTGCATCGCCTGAATTCGGCTGTTCTTGGCGGGAGTCACGCCCACGGGCGGCATGATCTCCTCCTCCCTCGACGCGGCTGCGTGTTGTGCGAGCACCTGGGAAGGGAGGAGGGTTACGGTAGGAGTACGGCAAGGGTACGAGACCAAATTAGTTATTGATTGAGCGATACAGAAAGTATGAGAAAATAGGCATGCTTATGTGGAAATAGTTCAGAATGCGAAATTTTCAATTTTCTTGCAACTCTACGAGATATGGTCAGAGTGATTCTAGGTTTCACGATTACCATAAATTCCCACCAACTTGAAAGAAGTAATCGGCCTCGAGTTGTTGATATAAAAAAAGACTAAATGCCCAAATATCATTACATAGCAGCTGCTCATAGCAGCTCTACAAATCGATAATTCCACTCACCCTCTGCGCGGCGGACATGACCTGATCGTCGTCCTGCTATTCTACAGATGCCCCACACTATCACCGTTCGACCTCACTAGGTGTTTCAAAGTTTCATGGTGATCATAAAAGCCCCCACAAACTTGAAAGAAATATTACTAGTCCTACAATCACTTGGAAAAAAGATTATAAGGCTCAACAAGCGGATGCTGCACAATTGCTACCATTCTGATTGTTTTTATTTTTTGTTTCAGGGAAAAATCGATAATTCCACTCACCCTCTGCGCGGCGGACATGACCTGATCGTCGTCCAGCTGCACCGACGTCGTCCACGCATCGGATACACTGAATTTAATAATTAATAAAATTGTATATATTATTTAATCTCCCAATCATCATCCAATCGGTCCTAGATACCGCATTCGGATACACTGCGATTAAAGTAGCAAATACAATTTTAATTAAAATATTATTTGAGTAACCTACAGACATTGTCCGGATCTTCACGATATTCAACAAGCTACAACAACGGTGATTCAACTGGGAAAATTTAGCAAAATGTAGGATAAAAGGCTCATGAAAGAACCACAAGCACGGAAAAACAAATGGAACCTATTCTCGTAATCCTGCAGCTTGTTCGCGGTCTTGTTCTTGGGCTGTCGCGAGGGCGACGAGAGGGCTGCAGCAGCAGCCGCGTGCTGCAGCGGCGGATACTGCGCACCGTAGACCGCCGGACGCGGCTGTACACTAAATACAGGAAGTTTAATTGTTAAATGGAATCAAACCTCCGCGTTGTAACCACATCCATCCGGATTTGATTAGAAAAAAAAACAAACCCCAAACCCCAAACCCAAACCGACCCATTAAACCGTGTATCTGTGTATCTGTACTCTATCAGATCATGCGCATGTCTGTTCTCTGCGATATCGTTTATCATGGAACTTTGACAGGAATTCCCATTGTAATGTGCTTGAACTACTCGCGATCTTTTCCCAAATGACCCGTAAAGAGCCTCGCCTCCCAACGGCCTCTTTCCCTCACGCAGTTCAAGAGCACTTGTGGGCATCAACCAGCCGCTGAGGCCGGCAATTGGATTAGTGGGAGGCTTTTAGGCGACGGCGAGGGAGGGGAAGCGTCGCCAGTAGTTCCGGTATCGATTCACGCGAGTTCTACGCTCTAACTGTACTATCAAATCACGTGCGGCTGGTTTTCTCGAACTGGGAGAATGCAGTAATACACGCCAGCAGAGCGAAAAACAAAGAGATGGCAAGAAAGATACGCGTGATCTAGCAAAATACGCCGGGAAAGTGGGCTAAATCGACTAACCCGCCGGGCGTAGCCCCTCCAGAAGACCAGTTTCGGCTCATTTCCGTGTAGTTGCGTGAAGTGGCGGCCAGGAGTTCAGGAAAACTGCGCCATTCCTGGAATATGGCGATAACTTTGCTCAAAGTTTATGGAAAATGATCAAAATTCGCGACAGCACAGTTACGAAGGTGCTGAATACGATGATAACAAAATAAAGTTACAAAATAATTATTAAAGTTGTGAAATATAGCAGTGAAAACACGTGTGATGGTTGGGAAAAGCGCACACAATAGTGCGCGCAGGCGCGCATTTGTAGAGAAAGCAGCCCGGCATGTTTGCTCAGCCTCGGAACGGAAAATTCTTTCTGCGGCAGAGTTTCTGCCCCTAAATTCTTTTCATTTATCTTATACATAGTTAGTAGATAAAGAATGATATTGAAAATACTAGAAGTGTTCCAAACTGATAATAAGTACAAAAAAAGAGAACAAGTATGCAAATAAAAATTCGTCTGTGCTATGGAAATCACATCTTCATAATGATCGTTGTCTGAGGGCTTCAGCTCGCATCAGATCCCTGTTTTTAGTCACGGTATTCCTCAGATCGATTCCAGTCCCCCCCTCTGTTAGCATTGCGGTTCAGTTCTCGTAATAGCAGTTCTGTTTGTATGTTCTATCTGACGTGATCTACCCACAATGGGACAATAACTGGAGGGGCAAACGGGGAGATGTCATAACAAATACCTTCGAAATGTCTACAAGAAAAAGAGAACGACGAAGTGACTGGCACACGTTTATTGGCTTCGACAAACACAATTGAGGAAGGATCAGTAAGAGACTACCGTAACCAATGATCAGTTTCTTGACTACCGTACCTGTTATTGTTATTGTTGTTGTTGTTGTTATTGATTTCCTTCTGCCTCTGCTTCTTTCCCTCTGCCGTCTGCTCGATCTTGGAGAAGCATAGCGACGAGCACAGGAGCATCCGACGGCTGCCCTGCAGATTATCGATTTTTGATGGGTACGGTATCACATGAATACGGTACAGGGGCAGTAAGACGATTATCGATTTTTTTGCACTGGTTTACAAGGTACGAGAGTACGAGCACGGTAGCGACACAATACAACGATTTTTGATTTTTCAATGATTCAAGCGAAACGGTAGTACTTACCTGCCAGTACGGAAATGATACAACAACACCACGATCATTTGAGCAAATAGGTTTAGCCGGCAATCAGGAAGTAATGATATGTTCACGAACTGGTTGAGGGATACAGTACCCGGGGTACGGTAGGTCAGATAATCAATCGATAAACAGAAGGCGTTCCGGGGGGCCACTACACGGTTTGCCTCGCCTTCCCCACCCCCTTCCCGAACTCCATCATCGTCTTACGTGAAAATGGTGGTCACTAAGCGCAAACATCGCAGAAAATGAGCGATTGCCTCTTGCTTCTGGGTGGTCTCTCGCTGGTCAGAGTGAGCTAGAGAGCAGGGGAAGAAGAGAGACACCAGAGAGGCGCCCGCAAAGGACAGGAAAGGGGCGAGATGACGTTCCTGTGTTAGGGGAAGGGGGACACCAGAAGCCGGGGAGCCCGGAGGGGGGGGTCAAGGGGTTGCGGGGAAGTTCAAGATCAACGAATTCAATGAGAACTTTCCCGGTAAAGCGCAAACGTAAAGTCGCAAGATCGTAGATCCTACCGCGAAATTGAACAAAGCCCAGGGGTCATCAATGATCAACTCTCGTGATAGCCCAGCTGCGGGGGGGGGGCTATCTACTTCGAGAAACCACCACCACGTCCGAAGCGGAGCTGACAGCTTGCGCAAATTCACCCTCGAGAGGAGAGGCTATTCGAGGGAAGGGGGATCGCCCGATAGAGGTGATAGAAAAATAATAGCCACCACTAGGCACACAAGCGAACACACAAGCTCGGGGGTGAGTGACCACAAGAGTTCGAAATACGGGTAATCGTCTCTTCATTGCACACTCTCTCTCGCATTTCTGACCGGTGAGAGAGTGTGGACAAGGAAGAGACGATTACCCGGATTTCGAACTCTAGCGTCCTATTGAGGAAAGCGCCCTGACCTACTGCAATTGCAAATTATATTTTCCTTGTACATAACTCAAATATTGAATACGTTAGATACTTTTTCTCTAAGTCAACCATCTGAAACACATCTGATCTTTTACACAATAAGACGATGTGAGTTCGACTGCGCATTGAAATTCAAAAATTGATTCTTCACGATGCGGCAATCAATTGTGATCAAGTGAGTTTCAGATGGTTCCCTTAGAGGATGTGTATGAACTGGATCCAATTTTTGCGCTCCGCACGTTAACAAAAATATTATCCGATAACCAAGTCTCTCAACAGGGCAGCGGCAACTTGGCGATGAAAATTAAATTTTTAAGAACGCAATCGTGAGATGCAAGCGCAAGAATCAGGATGAGCAAACGGATGAAGATTAATTAAATGACGGTGTCTTCAAGCATAAGGATCTAACATAAGGTGGTGATACTGTAGAATCGCAAGAGACCAAACCGTATGCTCACAAACCAGGAAGCTCGCGTGGATCAAACGTGAACAGAAGAAGAGAAAGAGTAACAATGTACCCCCGGGGGGCGAAACCCGGAAGATAAACTCTAGCTAGAGACACAGAGAGATCCTCCTCCTCCCATCTCGCTCATTCAACAAAATGTGGTGAGAATGGCATCAGTTGCTGATCAAACACAGTCAGCTCTGCCCCCTGAGGGGAACAATGGCGGGGCGGGGCATCCGTCTGATTCTCTTCATTCTACCTTATCTCTAGTCGTCTCTGACCGAGTACGATTCGCGTCACAATTTGTCAATAACAGTGTGTCGCATCTGAGCATCTGAAGTGACGCGGGAATTCGGGGAAGGGGGCTTCCCCCTCAAGCGGGGTTCCTTGTGTGATAAGAACGCACACTGTTTGAGCAGAACTTTTAGTGCGAAAATCAGGAGGAAAATGCGAGGAAGTGACGTCAGTTCGCGATCAGAATACCGTACTTGCAGTGCTGGAGCAACCTACAGTAACCCAGTGAATGCACATCGAAAAGGTGACATCTTTGACCAGGAGTTGTCTAACAAATATCGCCATTGTGCGATGGGCGATGAATACCGTGTAGAGTCCGAAATACGGGGAATCGTCTCCTCATTTCACGTGCTCTCTCACAGCTCAGAGAAGCGAGAGAGAGTGTGAAATGAAGAGACGAGACCCGTATTTCGAACTCTACTACAGAATACTGACCTATCGTTGAACTATCGCCAGAGATAAAAGGAATAGGATGGAAAAGAACAGATGATTGGTGCCTAACCTATCCGGCGGCAAACAGTGTGCAGGAAAGGGGTCAGAGTAGGGTAGTTATCTCATCTCACTTCTTACCCCTCTCAGCCACTCAGCCACAAATCGTCTGTGTGTTTGCAAGTTTTTTACGGGCCAGCCATCATTAGGCGGAAGAGAGATCAGGAAGAAGAAGATAGGTAGGAGGAAAAGCGCATGAGTAAAGGTTAAACCGTCTTTGGATGATAAATCTCAGAAAATGGTTACAGTCGCTGCGTCGCGTCGTTGTAGGAACCATTGATTAGTCGATTGAAAGGCTAATCATTAGGCGGAAGAGATCTGGATAGGGGGGATGGGCAAGGAGGATAAGTTTAGTGATTGCGAATAAAGTTTAAACCATCTCTGGATGATAAAAAGTTGCCAGCAATGATAGCATGTGAATGACGCAGAAAATTTTTTTTGGTACCCTATAAATATTTTTTTCCAAACTACATGGATGTTACTGAACATCAACGTGCCTAACTCGTTATGAGAAGCGACTGAAACACAATTGGACGGCGGTGAATTGAAGTGAACACAAATTTAAGAGAATAAAAGAAAAACAAAAAAATAAGGGATCACGGCTGCCTTATGATCTTAGTGACCCACGGTTTGCAGGGTAAGCATCAAGAAAAAACAATTAGTGTAGGGGCGCAATTAATGCTAGTGCCGGACAAACCAGCCGGGCTTCATGGACGCGTATGGAAAGCGGAAAGAACATCTTCTAGGATCAACGAGCTCAGAAGACGTCACCAGCGAGAAGAGGAAGAATGTGTTTGCAATCTCTACTCTCCTAGACTAGAATAATAGCCCCGGGTTCCCTTCCCTCCCCTACGAGCCAACGCGTTTCCGGAAGTCTCCCCGTGCCACTGGAGGCAAGGTGTGAATGTCCTTCTTTCCTGAATGAACGTGCGTGGGTTCGGAACCAGATTTGCCACCTTCGAAGGAGGTGGACTCGCGAATGTGCGTGATCTATCTGTGGGTAGAACGGAAAAAAGTATTCCTCACAGGAATGCGATTTCGGAACTGGCCACGTTAGTGAAACATCGCAAACCGGAGAAAAAATAGCTGAGCACACTGAGCAACAAGGAAACCGTTCACAGGAGATTTCAATTTTCAGTGTGGTAGTGAAGGTGCGGATGATACGATGAAAGGAAAAAAATGAAAATGTACGATAAAACTATACCGGATTGGGAAGTAATCAACGGGAAATATCTGAACGTATACCTACGTCAAGAATTTACACGATCACCAGATAGAGTTGAACGAACGGAAGCAATATAAGCGCAATTTGACTTCAACACCGACTGATGGCCGTGTTGGCAATTGAGCGCGACAACAAATATCCTATTGCAAAAAAGATTCCCGAAACGCGAGTTAAATTTAAATCTATTGAGCGATTGGCATTATAAAGCCGCTTTGCCACCGCGCGTGTTCCAAATCTAGCATCGGCGCTTCTCCCAAGAATAAGAAACTTTCCTATCGTCCCTTCCCAAATATGGAACACCCTGATCAGGTTCTGAGACCCCTCTTCTCGATGTGTGGTGTGTGGGAGACCGTTCGGTGTCTCTCCAATCTGCGTGCTCTCTCGTCGGTCAGAGAAGCGAGAGACAACAGTGAAGTGAGAGAGGTAGACAATCTATCGATGAGATGTGCTCCGTCTCTACATTTCGCACACTATCTCGCGCTGTTTGACCGCCGAGACAGAGGGTGAATGGGAGAGACTATGGAGGGATGAGGGAGGAACGTTTCATGCCTCGGAGCTCTGTTTGTTGTGGTTGCGCTATTTTTGTGTTTGTCGAGAGAGCGGAGGGATGGTTCCGAACCGCTTTGGTCACTTTGCTAGGGATGGCCACTAGACAGCCGGGAGGGGCAATGCCGAAAATAAATTTATCTAGAAAAAAAGTGCGTTGAATGATTACTTTTTAAATGACGAAGGCCACAATGAATTACATTTCCAGACATGCGAATGATAATCAGCAAAGAATGAAACTCAATTGAACCTTCTGAAATAAGAAAAAAACAGTCGGAACTTTACGAACGCTCTGAATGTAACGGGGATTGGGACTGAGAATGACAGGGATACTCTGCGAGAAAAGGCTGTGATAAAAAAAGAGAAGTACCGAAACGTCATGGGATCAAAGTTGATAGCCAGATTTGCCAGAGGGAATCTGACTATAACGGACACGAAATCAGCCAAACAAAAGCGAAACGGCAAACGTAATCCTCCAGCAGTATATTCCGTTTCCCTCTTTCGATCGTACTATGTCAATAAGCAGGGTGGATTATGCCTGTGGCGGTGACAGGCAAAAACAGAGAGAAAACAGCGCGATCGAAATGGAAGTTTTGGCTCTCGATTTCATTTCTGGGCCCAACGGCTCGAATTTCCAATCACATATAGATGCAATCTGATTTGCGAGATGGCTTTGGCAATCACGGAACGCAATGCCTGATAAAATGTTTGGCGGTTAGAAATGTGCAAATTCCAATGATCCATCATGAGTTGTGGCTCTATTCGATATTCATGGTTTGCTTGTAATAGATGCAGACTACGTTTATTTCCTTTTGAGATTTTGTTGCCATTGTTTTCCAATCTTTTTATGGACCTTAGAATTTGTCGTCGTTCTATGACCTCTACGGGAGTGCTCAATTTAGAAGTGAAAATTCTACATCAAAAGTATTGCTGCACTTCCCCATATATGTCTTCTTATTATGATTTATTTATTCAACAGTGACCTTTCAGTAATATTCAAAAACGAAGATGGTTTTCACTCGTATTCATTAAAAGTAATCAGAATTCTCTACAGCAGCATCGTAGTAGAATTTAATTCGATAGGTTCCTGTAAATGTCGGTGAAAATAATTATAATATATGAGACACTATCTGAGAGAACTGAGCGATTTCACCCCATAACCGTACAGTGAAAAATAGAATATTCTGAAAAAAATGCACTACGATCAACTTTTCACGTAGAACTCGAAAATCGACCTTAAAAAGTCGTATCTCAAAAACTGAATTTCCTATGGCTGACTTCATGATGCGAGGGGTGCCATACAAAGTTTTTTGTGGGGCTTCCTATCATCCAACAAAGTATAAACTCTTTCAGATAATAAAAAATGAATAATTTTCACAAAAAAAAGTTGAAGGAAAATTCACCTGGAAAAAAAGTTATGAGCTTTTTTGGAGCAAAAACAATTTTCGTGGAAAAAAAATGCACTGATGGGTAAAAATAAATTTTTTTATTGGATTCCTCGTGAAAAGTTACATACATGGTAATTTTTTCAGAATTTTAAATTGTCATATATTGGCTCTTTTTTGCCTTCAAAGGCGACGGTACCACGATTTTACCCCTATTGGGCGGCCTAATCTGCTTACAATTTAGGGGAAAAGACTCGTACAGTATTAAAACCACATATTTCGAATATTTATCACCATTGGAATTAATTCCGCCATCATCATTTTTTCGGACCATGACCCGGGGTTCATGCCTCGAAAGTGTCCCATGACCATGAACCCGGGTTCATGGTCCAAAAGTGACATGAAAAGTCATGTTCGAGAAACTTCAATTGCTTTATGCCGATATGTTACATAGTCCTCAACAAAATTTTCACCACCAGAAATACTGTAATCCGAGGATGCGGAATCGAGAACTGATTTTTTAATAGAATAATTTGATATTTATTGTAATAAGTCAATTCTCGATATTCGAATTGCGGTATTTCAGGTGGTGAAAATTTTGTTGAGGACTATGTAACATATCGGCATAAAGCAATTGAAGTTTCTCGAACATGACTTTTCATGTCACTTTTGGACCATGAACCCGGGTTCATGGTCATGGGACACTTTCGAGGCATGAACCCCGGGTCATGGTCCGAAAAAATGATGATGGCGGAATTAATTCCAATGGTGATAAATATTCGAAATATGTGGTTATAATACTGTACGAGTCTTTTCCCCCTAAAAATTACATTAATTGTAAGCAGATTAGGCAGCCCAATAGGGGTAAAATCGTGGTTCCGTCGCATTTGAAGGCAAAAAAGAGCCAATATATGACAATTTAAAATTCTAAAAAAATTACCAGGTATATAACTTTTCACGAGGAATCCAATAAAAAAATTTATTTTTACCCATCAGTGCATTTTTTTTCCACGAAAATTGTTTTTGCTCCAAAAAAGCTCATAACTTTTTTTCCAGGTGAATTTTCCTTCAACTTTTTTTTGTGAAAATTATTCATTTTTCATTATCTGAAAGAGTTTATACTTTGTTGGATGATAGGAAGCCCCACAAAAAACTTTGTATGGCACCCCTCGCATCATGAAGTCAACCATAGGAAATTCAGTTTTTGAGATACGACTTTTTAAGGTCGATTTTTGAGTTCTACGTGAAAAGTTGATCCTACGGCATTTTTTTCAGAATATTCAATTTTTCACTGTACGGTGGTAGGTGAGCTCTCTCAGATAGTGTCTCATATATATAAATAATAATAATTTAGGGTTGACGGTTCGAGATCGGTTTCGTTATTACCGCGCGAGAGGGGCGATATGCAAAAAAAACTATGCAAAAATCCCGCACCTGAAAGCAGGGGAGAGGACAATGGGAGGAAGGAAAGAGAAAGGAAGAGTGCTTGATTTTCGCGCCTTCTGTAAATATCGCCCCTCTCGCGCGGGATTGCCAAAACAAACCCTGCAACCTTATATGTACTATCACAGAAAAGAAATCTGGAGTAATAAGCACCACTAAGAGTGTGTGTTATGTTAACAATTCAAAAAGTTGTTATTTTCTTCATAACTTACCAGGCACCGAATACAGTACAGTCTTGAACCTTCCGACTTCTTTAAAGGTCTCTTCCACTTTCAGAAATTTGTGGAATCTCGTAAGGGATTCCGGTCGAATATTTTTTGAATAGGGAAGGGTATGCTGAATTAATTGTAAAAGTCTCCGAAAGCTTGATTTTTAATATTTTTTACCCATTGATATTCGAATTCAGGTGTCCGATCTCGGTGAAATTGAAATTCTCCGAACATGAACTCTTGTGGGTCGAGAGGGGCCATTAGGACACCGAACACTTCGAAGAAATCATTCTTATGCAGTAAATCTTTCGCAGTCTGGTCGGTGATGCCAATTTGCAGAAATACGCATGTATTGCTATGCCTTACAATCTGAAAAATGCCGATAATCATGTCGTCTAATTAAAACGCGGTCTGCGCAAAAACGTCGGAATTTCGAGGAGAAGTGGCACAGTAGCTCAAAATGATCCAATCAAGCTGCAATTTTTTGTGGATACTTCTTAGAGGTGGGATTCACACCAAAAAATGGCGTCAAAAATTGATCTTTGAGATTTAAAAATCTTACCTCTTTCAGCGTGATCAACTCCTCGATCGTAATTGAGCTGAGTTGACTTCGGACGTCAACGTGCTTATAAGAGCATATTAGCTTAGCGACGAGTGTAACGCTCAGTTTATCGGATCCGCTCGCCTGGAAAAAGAGCGAATATTTTCCTCAACAAACTATACAGTTCTGGCGATTCCCCCAATGAAAACAGGGCGCCCGGGGACGCCCCGGGTGTCCCCTAGTGTCCCCTGGCTTCTAGCGCATCCAGGATTTTTCAAATTGGGGCGAATTTGTGCTCGTTGTATTCAGCTATCAATTCTGCTTCGATTCATTTAAAATAATCAAATAAAATAATTAATTATAAATATTATTTTGTTTTTTTAAAAATGCAGCGTAGGGACCCTTGTCCGGGAATTTCGAAATCGAAAACCGTCGAATGCTTGCGACCGAAATACGAACGTCGAAACGCCCGGGAATTCAAATATGAGCGTAAAAAGCACTTTTCTTTGGTTTATCGAATATTAGGAGATGCCCCATTGAGATTTTTTACTTAAACTAAAGTTTCGGGTTGATAGAAGTCACAGACCGAAAATTAGAAAACTTCATTCATGCGAACATTATCAAAATATGTCCCAAAGTGGCCGATTTTTATGTATTTTTTACATTTAATTGTTTTTCAGTCGATTCTGAGCTTGCCCCATTCCAATTCAGGTTGAAATACCTTCTAGGCCTTCAAAGGGATTTTTCACGAAAAAAAATTGCAAAATTCATTCATGCGATCTTCGTCTAAAATGGCCTTGAAAACACTTCATGTGGACGAGTTACGGTAGGTCTCGGATCGCATCCTCGCCTAAAATGGATTTTCTTCTTTACGAATCGATTTTATTTCTCAATATCGGTTTTCTCCCCACACAATTCGATTAAGTTCAAGAAAAATATGTACGAAATTCGGTCACAAGAAAACATAGAGACAGGCTGAATAATAGTTGCCCCGCCGAACTAGTATCGCAACGCGTGAACGCGACGCAATTGCCGGTCGCATACACCACGGGGCGGAGTTTGGAGAGGTCGCCTTGTATTTCTCTTATATTGAAATATTTTGAAATTCTGAAAGTGCTATCATGATTCGCCATCGTCGATCAGCCCACAATAGTAAAACAGGAATTTTAGAAAGAGTTTGAAATTTTTCTCCGTGGTGCCTAAATGCAGCGAATAAAACGATTCGTGCATCGAAGAGTACAACCTACGGCGTTTAGCTAATTTATTTTGCAGCGCAGCTGATAAATACCACAAGGCGTAATCTTCGATGCACGAATCGTTTTATTCGCTGCATTTTTAAAAATCAAAATAGTATTTATGATTAATTATTTTATTTGATTATTTTACATGAATCGAAGCAGAATTGATAGCTCAATGCAACGAGAACAAATTCGCCCCAATTTGAAAAATCCTGGATGCGCTAGAAGCCAGGGGACACTAGGGGACACCCGGGGCGTCCCCGGGCGCCCTGTTTTCATTGGGGGAATCGCCAGAACTGTATTCGCTCAACGTTTCAAATGATCAGCAAATTCAATCTGCTGGTTAGCGAGCCATTGACTGGTAGTGAGGAAATGAAGAGGTAGGGGAGAGAAGAGCAGGTACACTCGCGGGCAAAAGTCATGGAGCACTTTTTCAAAGTTTCATATCTTTTGAGCCAGGAAAGCAATCAATTTGAAATTCAGGAGTTACCTGGATAATGTACAAGACAATATTTTCCACATAAAAAGGAAATACAAAAAATCGATATTATTGCATAGTGATGACGCAATCGAAGGGTACTTTTTCGAAAAATCATTATTCTGAGGAGGAATTTTTCTAACTCTCCAATTTTTTTGTGCATAGACATATGATCGAGTGCAACCCAGAAAAAAAGTTCCAAGTTGTTACCTCTTGCTGCAGCGGCTGCAGGATTTTTGCTAAATCAGGGGTCGAATTTTCATAGCTCCGCTCCTAGACATGCTAGAGACTCGTTCTAAGGATCATTCTGCTACTTATGAAGAGTAACTAAGAACCTCAAAGTTTGGTGAAGATCGGTCATCGTTTAGATTTTTAAGGCACAAAAATCATTTTTGCATATGGTTCGAGTTTGACCATCTACTATTCCAAGGGTGATTTTTGTAAAAATATGATTTTAGTGTAGGAATGTTCGAAAAGTATAAACGAACTGATTTCCAACTTTTTAGAGTACTACGATCACTTTCCTGCCCGCGGCGATCGATTTCCGGAGGCATACTTTGATAGGAAATGCACCTTGTTTACACTGAAGCAGAGAGAAAAGGGGGCGTATTCTATCAAAGTATGCCTCCGGAAATCGATCGCCGCGGGCAGGAAAGTGATCGTAGTACTCTAAAAAGTTTGAAATCAGTTCGTTTATACTTTTCGAACATTCCTACACTAAAATCATATTTTTACAAAGATCAACCTTGGAATGGTAGATGGTCAAACTCGGACCATAGGCAAAAATGATTTTTGTGCCTTAAAAATCCAAACGATGACCGATCTTCACCAAACTTTGAGGATCTTAGTTACTCATCATAAGAAGCAGAATGATCCTTAGAACGAGTCTCTAGCGTGTCTAGGAGCGGAGCCATGAAAATTCGACCCCTGATTTAGCAAAAATCCTGCAGCCGCTGCAGCAAGAGGTAACAACTTGAAACTTTTTTTCTTGGCAGCCCTCGATCATATGTCTATGCACAAAAAAATTGGAGAGTTAGAAAAATTCCTCCTCAGAATAATGATTTTTCGAAAAAGTACCCTTCGATTGCGTCATCACTATGCAATAATATCGATTTTTTGTATTTCCTTTTTATGTGGAAAATATTGTCTTGTACATTATCCAGGTAATTTCCGAATTTCAAATTGATTGCTTTCCTGGCTCAAAAGATATGAAACTTTGAAAAAGTGCTCCATGACTTTTGCTCGCGAGTGTAGATTACTAGCCTCCTCCCGGCCCTCCACTCAGTTCGTCAAAAGTCAACGTGTGGAATGGGAATTAATCTCACGATACCTGGGTTAGCATCAATTGTTTCGCCGATGAAACGTGCAAATGCGAAGCAATATCTTGTTGATTTTCATTTTGTCCATGAAGCTAGAAAAATACTCAAGATTACTCTTATCACTCTTACAATTTAAAATTTTGGTAACATAATGTGGACCATTTTAATGAATTTTTCTACATGATTAAATTGTGGATTTACCTTGGGAACTTTTTCTCACCTTGACATTCAAATCTCCGAACTTCACGTTTTTGGCTAATCTCAAAAATGCACCAAGAGAAATCTTTTCTACTTCTTTTCCATCAATACGCATCTCTAGAAGTGTATCCGACTCCTGCGAATGATTCAATTATTTTAATATCTAATATGCATCAAAGTTAGACTTTCAGTCGTAACGAAACAAATAGTCGTTTATTGTGGAAATCAACCATTGCTCTCCTCATTCCGCACTGTCTCTCGTGAAGAATGCGGTTCATTTCCCCATTAAACGATTAATTATTTCATTACGATTGAAAGCTTATTGTTAATCAAAATGGCAAATTACCTCGATCTCAACGTTATCCCAACGATCTCCTTCCTCCTTTTCGACTATCTTCATATTCCTTTCTATCTTTGCAAGCCGTCGATTCACTCTCGCCTTGCTACGATCAGTGAATTTTAAGTATGAGAAAACATTTTCGATTGATTCATCAGGCAAATCGAGCACGGTCTGAATATAACTGCGTACAGCCTCGAAAAAATATAGCAATACCTTATTTGTCTTGGATTTGGTATATTCTGCCATGAAAGACCTAAAATATAATTTCACATTATAATATTTACGAACACAACTTACTGCTTAGAAAATGTATGCTTGATAATACCGAAGTATCACACGGAAAGGAGAAGTGAGTGCGAATCGTGTGGGCACAGCTCTTATACGAACATTAGAGCATTGGTGATTACTAAGCAGTGAGTAATAGAGGTGCGGGTAATATTCTCTTTATTTAGCACAATCTCTCGCGACTCTATCCGATAAGAGAGCGAACAAAATGTAAAGAAGATGCGATACCCTAATTTCTCTAGTGAATAGGCCAGTTAACGAATTAGCAATGTACGCTGATGTTCTGAACGCCGAAAAACAAAGGGTCATTTGAGCAATCAAGTATTATGGGCAAGAAGAGTGGCTATTAGGGTTCGATAAACGAGAATTGAGCAAGAATCGAGAAAAATCATTCTTCTCATTTCAACTAAAACGAGGCGGTCTCTTCTCGATCGAGAATTCTCGGCGAGAACCATTCTCGACCAAGAACTCTTGCGAGAAGCGTTCTCATTCGTTCTCGTCTCTATTCTCCATTGCGGTGGGCGGTGACGTGAGGAATGAGAGGGCGCTCCTCTCTCGCTCTCCATTGTTCCTCTCTCGCATTTTGCACCGACCGTTCTCACCGAGTTCTCGAATGAGAAAATAATTCTCGATTGAGAACAGTCGAGCGATTCTCGACTGAGAATTCTCAATCGAGAACAAATTCTCGATGAGAAAAGGAGGCTCTTTCGCGAGAACTGTTCTCGTTTATCGAACCCTAGTGGCTATAGTGCACTTGTAAACTGATCCGGCAACTAATTAAACTGTAGTACTCAGTTTCGAAAAATTATGAAACGTTATCGGTGCAGATTCTCAATACGGGATATGATAATAGCAACTTCTTGTTGGAACCAATGTGAAATGGTCGCGGTGTTCTAGTTTTCCTATTTTTTAAACATTTAATCTTAGAATAGATTAACCCCGTGGGAGTGCTCACTTTGCTCTTCGACGCCAAGCACATTGACGTATAATCTTCACTGTAACTCGAATAGGATCATTCTTCAACTCGGTAGTTTGAAAACAGTCGCTTTATCGATACTCGTACTGGGGAATACTGTAGATGTGCAATCGACAACTGATTGTCTATCCACTGCTCGGATAGATCGTGGGTACGGTAGTCGTCGATCCTTGAGGGAGGGCGGTCGAAGGGCTCTGAACGATCGATAATCAGATGCGATCTGACAGGCAAGTAGCAAGAAGCAGCAAGAAAATTCGTGATGATCTCACACGATCGACATACTAGGGTTGTTATCTTATGAAGAATCCATCTCGGCTCTTCTCTGCTTTTTTTCTCGCAGAACATTCCCTTCCTATTATTCTCATTTTATACCCACGTACACTATGAGCTGTGGTTGTCTGACAATGAGCCAAAACATAGACGAACGAGAAGTTCCTCTTTTTCGAGAATTACTAACCGCATTCGGATTCTGCGTATTGTACACGAACGGCGTCGTTGGATTCTGGCTGCTGCTGGACTGCTGAAACGATCAAATTGTATTTCACGAACTCC
This sequence comes from Pristionchus arcanus, assembly GCA_900490705.1. Taxonomy (NCBI): domain Eukaryota; kingdom Metazoa; phylum Nematoda; class Chromadorea; order Rhabditida; family Neodiplogasteridae; genus Pristionchus; species Pristionchus arcanus. The sequence goes on from LS485532.1 coordinate 171,650, forward strand.
CACCACGGCAGCTCTGCAATATCAATCGGATACTGTATCCGACCTGGAATTGGCTGGGCGTCTGCGTGTTGAACTGTTGTTGCTGGCGATTGGACTGCTGACCGAACTGCTGCTGCTGGTTCTAAGATAATCCATAAAAATAAAGCTGCGGGAATGAAGAATCCGACGCTGCATTTCGCTTTAAGAGCCCGTTTGCCTAAGAATCGGACAGAGGTCGGCACAGTCGAAAAAGTTCAATTCTGCGAAACTTTGGGTTTCGGGGTTCTTGAGGATGCTGATGACGATGAGAACTTTCATTTTTCTCACGGAGCCTCCGTTGGCTCCAGACGACGTCGCGTCGAAAACGAATTTGACGAATATCTCTTCAGAGAAAAATGCTAAAATTACGTGAGTTTGGCTCCCAGGGTTAAAATTGATGGCGAACACGCCTATAAAGTTCATTTTTCATTATTTTTTGAAATAACGGAGAAATGAAAACTTTTTTCTGCGTCATTTGTAAGAGGTGAGACCTACACAGATCGGACCGGCGTGAAGAGAGGATTCCAACGATGTAATTTGAGCAAAATCAAATATGAAGTTTTAGAATGGCCAAAATGGAAGTGAAGTTAGAAATAAGCGAAATCCATCTCTTTCCCATCGATTCCCTGGCCACGGCGCCGTCCTCCCTTCGTTCTCTCTTCCCATTGATCTACCCCTTCCCAAGAGGCGAGAGACTGTGTGCGTGTGAGAGACGGGCAGGAAAGGAAGAGGGTAGATCAAAGGGGAAGGGAGGACGGCGCCGCGGCCAGGGAATCGATGGGAAAGAGATGGATTTCGCTTATTTCTAACTTTACTTCCATTTTGGCCATTCTAAAACTTCATATTTGATTTTGCTCAAATTACATCGTTGGAATCCTCTCTTCACGCCGGTCCGATCTGTGTAGGTAACACCTCTTACAAATGACGCAGAAAAAAGTTTTAATTTCTCCGTTATTTCAAAAAATCATGAAAAATGAACTTTATAGGCGTGTTCGCCATCAATTTTAACCCTGGGAGCCAAACTCACGTAATTTTAGAATTTTTCTCTGAAGAGATATTCGTCAAATTCGTTTTCGACGCGACGTCGTCTGGAGCCAACGGAGGCTCCGTGAGAAAAATGAAAGTGCCCATCGTCATCAGCACCCTCAAGAACCCCGAAACCCAAAGTTTCGCAGAATTGAACTTTTTTCGACTGTGCCGGAGCTGTCGTGATTTGTCCGATTCTTAGGCAAACGGGCTCTTAAATTTCATAGGCCAGAGAGGCGAGAAAACACAAGTAATGAAGAGACGAATTCTTCATTCAGATATCTCAAATTTCAAACCTGGAACTGGTTCTGCGTCTGAGAGTTGAAGTTGTTGGATTGTTGCTGCTGAGGCTGTAAATCAATATTCAGAATTGTTGCTGCATTGTTTTTCGAAGCAAGAAGTCGTTCGACTCTTTCATTTTCGCAGATTTTATACAAAAATCCAATACAAAAGCCCACCTGGAACTGGTTCTGATTCTGATTCTGAGCATTGAAGTCGAATTGCTGCTGTTGATTCTGAAAAAAATGGACACATTGTTTAAAAAATCTATATTTTGAATAAAGCACCTGGAACTGATTATTCTGCTGCTGGTTGTTGCTGAACTGGGATTGCTGCGGCTGGAACTGTTGCTGTTGCTGCTGAAAAATCGACTATTTATTATTTTGATTCAAAGAAAATGTTATATTTTTGAAAGAGGATGCTTACAGGGAACTGCTGCTGGTTTCCAAATTGCTGTTGCTGCTGAAAAATCAATCAATCATTGATTTCAGATCAATCATTTCATTTTCTTGATCTAGAATAAGGGAGCTTACAGGGAATTTCTGCTGGTTGCCGTAGTTCTGCTGTTGCTGTTGTCCGTTGTACTGCTGGTTGTTGGATGGTTGCTGCTGGAACTGGCTTCCCTGCTGTTGCTGTTGCTGTTGCTGCTAAATTATTCAATCCACGACGAAGTTCACAATGAACGTAAAAATAGTTTCCGGAACGGCTATTTCTTTCATTTTTGTTCATCGCTTTATTGCAAATGTGCTATCAATCAGATCAAATGCGTTTCAACCCTGCATTAAACATCCCATAACAAACTTTCTGCAGTTCCTCCTCGATCATTTGGAAAAATATACGAAAACATATGAATATTCACTCACGGGGAACTGCTGCGGCTGCTGCTGGAATTGCTGCTGGTTACCGTAGGGCTGTTGCTGCTGCAAAATCGGGTTTCCATTCAACATCATTTTCTATTGACGGATTGTTTGATTCCCGTTCAGTTGAGTTTCACGTTCGCTTCATTTACTCGATTTTCATGATTGAGCAATCGTCGTCATTTTGCTTTTGTTCATCTCACCGGGAACTGCTGCTGCTGTTGCTGCTGCGCGTTCAGTCCCTGGGTGTACTGTAGCTGCGCGTATCCGCCAGGTGACGCGCCGGTCACGGACGCGGATCCGTTGAGCGGACGCGGACAGCACATGCCGGTGGCCGTCTCGCAGCGGAGCGCGGACGATGAGCAACCGCCCGCCGAGCACGCGCCTGAGGATGGTTGGGGTACGATATGGTTACGGTAGGTGTACTGTAGTGGGGTACTGTGACGCGATGCGATGCGTTCTGGGCAAGGCCCAGATGCCTAGGGGCGATGCTAAATATTTTGGAAACGGTAACACCCTGGAATATGGTATGTAGGGTGCGGTAGGGAAGATGATCAAGGAACGGGGCTGGTATAGAAATTCCAGGGGGATACGATAGCCAATTATCGATTTTCTTACCTTGAGCGGCGCCGACGGAGCAAGGGCAGCACACGTTGTCGAGATTGCAGGTGAATCCTGGAATTAAAATCAGTTTTTTTTGTCTGAATCTCCGTGTTTCGATTGGACCTGAGAGTGATTGAGAAAAAGGATAAAAATGCTCGCTGAATGATTAGCATATTTCATCAATACAAATATCTCTGAATCCCATACCAGAAGGACAGTTTCCATCCACGCACGAGCCTCCAGACGGATCGTTGAAGGGGCAAGTGATATCTGGAAGTTTGTTTTTGTTTTGAACATTCCTTTGTTTAGGTTATTTTTGTTATGACATCGCCTATTGTGATACTTTAATTTCAGCTTCAGATATGTTTCAGCGATTCTGTTTATCTTGGCGGAAGTTGTAGGTGATCGATTTCGCGAGGAAGATCGATTTTAGAAATTCAAATATCATCTGTTGTTTCGGATGTGTTTCAGGTGCGCATTTTGTCTTGGGGCAATTGTAACAGATTGATGTTGTGCCGACCGCCGCAAATATCAATTGAATACCAGTAATTCCGTAATTCCTTGTAATTTATATTGTTGCGAATGTGTTTCAGCGATGCTTTTAAGCTCGAGGAAATGGATGGCGATTGATTTGTTGCCGACCGCCGCTTGAGAAATATAAATAATAATGTGATACCGGTAATTCCGTTGTCTCGAGCGATGCCATTCGTGTTCTGGGCGGGGTCGTTGTAGGCGGGTGAGGAGGGGTTAGGGTTCGGGAGGGTCTGCAATAGCAGATTATTATCTTAGAAATGGAGACTTGGTGTCCTCAAGAATAGCCCTTCTTTTAAATCTTCATGGAAGCCATATGTCGCCCCCCCCCCTCCCCCAATCTGGTGAAGTATTATTCATTGACAGAACATTATTCACCTCGTGAAGGCATCAAAGATCTAGAAGCTAGACAAATCCTCCCCGAGCATGACTAACATTTGTAATTCTAATCAGCTTCCTTGGGTAAGCAAACTTCTAGAATTTCCCAGTTTCTCTTCTGAGTAAGCTTCAAGTAAGCAAAGGAGCCTAATCTTCATCATCAGAAGATGCATCCACTCTAAGAAATACTCTTCAAAAATTCAGAGAAGAGAACACTCGAAATGATACCGATTCTGACCGGTTGAGAGTACTGTCGAAATAGAGAGGGTCGAATCTGAGAATAGCCTTTCTCTTGCAAACAAACAGAAACCATGATGAGTCATTAGCCGATCTCCATTCGATCTACTTTTTGCACAAGTGCAATATTGTAAGATCCCACTTCAGATCACGTCACTGCAACTACCTTTTGTTCGAAATACTAAAGGACTAGCATGTTACTGACAACATGGCTTTGGATCCTTACAGGAAAGTAATCCCATAAACTACCGTACCGGGGGCAAGCATCTACTCAACCATCCTACGAAAATACATGATTCTCCGTCCAATGGATCCATCAGGTAACGACCCTCATGGACCCTAACCTTACCGAGTTGCAGCATCCGTTCACACAAGCTGATGATGAATCGAATCGCTGGCAGTAGGGCGTGGACTGGCACTCGGTCTCGCACAGCGGGTTGTAGTTGGCTGCGGTGCAGGCTGCAAAGGGGGGAATTGATTGCACGATGATATCGCTCGTTCGATTTGCACTAGAATTTCACACATACATACATTACGGGCAAGCAAGAAACTATTTTTGAAATGCGGAATTCAAAAGGCCTATTCTAGAAAAAAATAAGGATGAAGAAGGTGTCTCTTCATACGCTTTCAGAGTAATAAAGAGGAATGAGCCGACGAATTCTGCGCAAGAGCGCTACTCCAAGGATACTCACGGGTCGCCTGGTACTGGTAGTTGGGCGGGCTGCCGCAGATGTATTGCTGCTGCTGCGCGGCGTATCTGCAGAGCCTTGGAATGAGCCATCCGTCAAATAGATTAGTCGATTCCGTAAAACATACACCGGACTCTGCTGGTAGGTCAGGGCGGGCGTCTGAGGGTAGGCATAGGACGGGTACAGGTAGTAGTACATCAACTGGGATGAGCTTGGTGCAGCCAGGGAGATCAGCAGGAGCAGCAGCATGCCTACCTGAGAAGGTAGCGATCTCTCATTTCGTAATGTTCTATCGCTTAAAGAAACACCGAAGAAGCATCGCGAAAAGAACTACAGTAGTCCTACCGTACCCTGCAGGGAGCAGAAACCGAGTTGTTACTTCAGAGAGAGAGCTGAGCCATTTATAAGTGGCGTAGGGGCTCTGTTTGCCTAAGGGATTCCGCGAGCGAGAAACAGCCAAAGAGTAGATAGTTTGTGAGCAATAATAGGTGGAGCAGAGTTCTGACTCTCTTCGGAGCACACACTATCCCGCACTGTCTCACATGAGAGTGTTCCGTGAATGGAATTAGTAAGTTCATTAGTCAACAGTAATTGATGACTGGAAGTACACTACTGTGGAGAATTGGAGCAATGAAACTATTATTTTATTGGCTCGAGACCGACACTCATATCAGTTTCTCTTCGAATTACTTATTCAAGTTCGCTTTGTGAAACATAACGCAACTTTGATGCTTCGTGCGAGTTTGTCATCACCTGTAGTCTCATGGGAGTTAGAGAAAATAGATGAGCAAGCATTATCTCTGTAGTAAACTCAGCGGTATTCTGAGCGAAAAGGTTCAAGGAGAACGAGGATTTGTGTGTGTGTTCGACGACTTTCCGGGTGAGAATGTGATCAGATTAACGTTCAACGGGACAAGAATGACATGCCCTTACTTACAACATGGCATTAGTTTTCGTTTCAATTTAAATTTATAAAAAAAATATATTAAAATAATAAACGTCAATACATTCTAGATTACGGTATGCGATATCCGGAAATAGAGCCGGGAAATGGACAAGGAAACGTCGGATTTCTTACCGTAATTCGCGTCGTGTACGCGTCCATTTCACGATCGGATGCGTCACTAATGTTCTCGCTTGAAATGGAGGACCCACTGTTGGTCTTCGCTCGGACCACTATGGGTTTTGGTTTAGGACCACTGTGGGTCTGTCTTGGGGCCACAGTGGGCCTATATTTTGTTCAATCGATTCGAATTTACCATTCGCGTCGTGATCGTAGCGCTATATTATTATGTAATAATTATTTTTCCTAACTTTCTTATTTTGGCTTTTCAGGATTATTTTATATCAACACGCTGATGATAAGAAGTATTTAATGAGGACGTTTATTTATTCAGATTATATTATTGTTTTATAATTTACATTGTATATTTTTATTGTATCATCGAAATAAATAATTTCCTCGTTAACGAGCTCGTTGCATCTCCTCAGTGATTCTAAGTATAGTGGTTAACTTCCACAGATATATTTTGAACAGCATTTCAATGGTTCCTTTTTGTTTATCTTCCTCCTCCTTTTGTCTTTTGGTTGGATCTGCTTATTCATCGAATGGGATGTGGTAATGGGGTCACACCTTGTATGGTCTTTCTTTCTGACCTGCTTGATATAATTGAAATAATATTTATCGTTTGCACCATTTAAATCTTTTGACAATATTAGCTACTGGGGGCCCTTAATTTCTCGACAGTGACAATTTAATAGTTTTAATATATCGGGGGAGAGCCATAAAAGGCTGTTGCCTAGATGTCGCAGTAGGGCATTAGTCTGTTCGCAGGATTGCGAGTTGAGAGAGGCCATTATAGGATCGGACTGGTATGAGCGAAGGCGGAGTGAGAGGGCACAACTCCTATGATTGTAATGGTGAAAGCGGTCGACAACAAAGCGAACATTGGAGAACCTATTGGGCTCTCGTGCGAGAGAGTATACGGCCAATCGGCACGCATTGTCATAGATCACTGTAGATGGCATGTTCCTTCCCAGCCTTGTCAATATGACTTCAAATACGTCTCTCACGGACTCAGGGGTCTTCAGAACACGAAAGCCGTATGGCCTTCTATGAGGACACATCACTAGCATTAGTCCAGGGCTCAGTCTCCTGTTCTCTCCTGCATATTTGTGTATAGTTTTGGAACTTCAATTTTGGATAAGATCATCTCTTTTGTATATGCCCCTCCCGATCGCCCTCAACCAATCTTACGCTGTGATTACTTACCAACAACCTTCTCAGCGCACTCTAGCTGATCATCTCCTTTCTTATCTTTCGTGTAGGTTGTTACACCTCTCTCCAGAGGCCAGATAGGGAAACATTCGAGCGCACTTTCGATAGCGGGACCATAATAGCTCTCAATGTGAGGAGGCTCTCGAAGAAGTGAGTCGCTCTGAGTGAGGACAAACTCGAGGACTCTTCTCACACTCTCAGGATAGCTATTATCGGTAAGTAGAGGTCGGAGGCTTCTATAGACGATCGGGAATGATCTCTGTACAGATAGCTCTTCCTCGGCCCAATTCAATGATCCGTCGATCAATCGATCGATAATCTCTCTTCTCTCTCCACTTGTTCCTGCCTGAATTACCCGAATTTGTTTTTTCTGTGTAATCAAGTTATTGTGAAGTTTGTTACTCGGGATGCCTTGAGAGATCGAAATGGAGATAGATCACCTGGAAGAGCAATGGAAGTGGGCTATTGGCGAAAAGCATTTTGAGCAGTTCCTTGTAATCAGCTCTGACTTGATTCCGAGTATCAATGGCTTCAGTAAGAAGATCGATCACTGGGGATGGCCATGCAACTCTTGGCATTTCTCCCTTTCCATCGAGAAACAATAGCATCGATTGTCGCTGTTGTAGCTTTCCAAGGTACGGTAACGGATACTCTCGGAAAGTCTGTAAAGTCATGAGTATGTTTCTGATCAAGTTTTTTTCTCCCACACGTACATATTTTCCTTTCGTGAGTGCCCTTTCACCAGCTACACTCCCTCTTATCCCCATCTGTATTCCATCGAATACTAGTGCTTTCGGAAACTGTCCGCATTCGTGGCATCCGAACCTAAATTCAATTACGTTTCATTATTAATCCCCTATGTGATTTGATTTGTCTAATGTTCTCACTTCTTCTCAGAAATTTCCAATTGGGAGAGATACGAGTTCCATGCTCGAGAGAGAGTGGATAGAGAAACAAGAGCATCGGTGGATTTATGCGAGGGATTATCGGAGGCTATATCAGACTCTTTAGAATAGTCTTTTAGTGATTTCCAGTATCCTGCAAAGGCGCGTTTTTTGTTATATATTCCTTATTAGAGGGAGGGAGGGGAGCTATGACATACCAGATAGTGTGGTTCCATTCGTGGCCAAAAGGGATTCATAGTACTTGAGAAGAGGGAGCTCAAAGAGCATCCCTTCAGTCAGACAGAACACGGGAATGCGAGTGACAACGTGCTTACAGCACATCGTTTTCTCAATTATGACCAATTCCGTTCGAGTTATTCCCTTCTCATTGGCTATCGATGACTCTGAATTCATCATTGGTCAACCTCTTTCTAGAGATATTCCTATTTTCCTCACCCTTCTGTCTACTATGGATTGGCTCATTATGGGTGCACACTCTGCTTGGTTCCTTTCTCCATTGAATTTTTTCCTCCTCTACCGTATCCTCATCATTGGTTTGATCGAGATAGGGCGAGCCACTTATTTCACTATAGGATTCTATCATTTGTGTTCTCTATGAATTTCTAACCTGACATGATCGCAGGTCTCTTTGTGACACAGCAGACAAACCACTTTTGCAGAAGTAGCTCTGACTACTCCTGGTGGTGAACCGTCGGGGAAAGTTACGAATAAACGAAGTTTATCACCAATAGGGGTAATTGCTCCATAGATGTAGTGCGTGCCTTAAACCTCATCCAATAACTTTCAGAATTTCTCTAGCCAAATTTAGGGAATATGTCTGCCAAGTGAGTGGTTGATTAATTCTATCCAGAGGAGTGTAGTGGGAGAGGAATGATGAATGGAATACCGTGTATTTGATCGTATCCTCCTTCTCGAACGGCCATTGCATGTACACATTCACTCTCAATCAATTGATCCATATGTTGTTCCGATCGATCGCATAGAGACTGGAAATCATACTGTCTCTTTATGTTCCTCTCTTTAAGGTGTTGGGATTATGACCCATAGTGGGCCTCTGTACGGGCCATAGTGGGCCTTGGTGAGAATTGCTCCCTCTCTCTTTATCTCTACGGACCACAGTGGGTCTTTGTGGCATTTAGGCCTTTACATTCTAACTGTTCTTCCAGATCTCCCTTCGTATAGTTTATTATCAGTGAACTAACGTCGAGCACTGCAGAGAGTGTCTTGTTGCAAGTACATCGATAGACTGCTCCTTCTAAATGCGACATTTATTTGGTCGAAGAAGACCATTCCCCACCAATATTGACTGCTTGGTATGATAGTCTTCGTACATCTCTAATTAGTTCCCCTGTTTCGGGATTGCATTCAGGGAGGAAAATGAATTTGATGTCTACAATTTTAAGTAGATCATTCCCGTTTCCGATAGTTCCCCATTTCCTCACCATTATTGATTGTGCGCGGAACGTACTCATCTTTCAAACTACTGACATATCGTTGCAGAATATCAGATTGGGAAAGAGGAGGTAGATCAAGAACCCTGATATGGATTAAGCTCTCCCTCTCTCACTCTCTACTAGGGTTAAACATTCTGGATCGGTTCCAGGATTTCCGCACCCAATTCCCTTCCTCCCTACTCTCCCTTGCTCGAGCGATTGAGAGGGCCGAGGAAGGGAATAGGGAATCTCTACCCGGTCAGACAGTGCGAGAGAGTATGGAAAATGAGGAGAAGCGAAGAGTTATTGGCCCTATTCGTTCACTATTCTGTCAAGTAATATCTTACATGTCCAATGCATTGTCCTCCTGCAGCACTGGCTGCTCTCTCTTCTTTCTATGACGAATAGCTACTCTTGGGCGAGATGGCGATCTTGAAGGAGATCTAGCGATTGAGCATTCCGCCAGCCCACCCAGGTTCAAGTTGCTTGAGTATTTCCGACTCATTCTGAATAAGTTTATCGTGATAACACTAGTGATATACAAATTGGTGTAAAAAATCGATATTTCGTGCTTCATAGTACGGAAATAACCTCCGTTTCTATTTTAGGTTCTAGAACTTTCCATCTGATAGGACCACTATTGGTCTGATTGACGACCACAGTGGGTCTGTCTACGGACCACTGTGGGTCTTGACTCCATCTCCGCTCCCTTTCCCCCTCCAACCACGAGAGCGCTTTCCAGAGTTCATCCCCCATACCCAACTTAGTGTAGTGGTTAGCGTTTGATGTTTTTACCCGGTTGCCTCGAGTTCGAATCCTTTTTCGAGCTTTTATCTTTTGCTCTTTTTTATATTCAATGTAGGTTGACATTTTTATCCATATCGCTTGAAACAAAGATGATCGGTGCATGAAATGGACTGTCATTTATCAAATCTAACAAATTTCAAGAATAACGGGGATTCTCTCTCTCTCGCATAAAGACACAGATGGGACGCATCGGAGAATAGCCTTGTGATTTATTCTATTTCCATCGTGGAGCACTTTTACTTCTCTGTGATACATGCCCACGCTGCTACTGATCCGTGCCCTCTCCCTTCTCTATCGCTCTTCTTCTTTCATCAGAGAATGCGAGATAATTCGCAATAATCTTCCCGATGTGTGGGCGAACTTCTGGAAGCGGAATTGAAAAAAAACCCTTGAGATTGTTGTGTCTAGGTATAGTTCTTCGTCAAAATGTAATGTTATTACCAGCAGTGTAGACACTCATGTATGGCACTCCCACTTCCCAGAAAGTTGGTGCCTCTTGCTTGAAGAAAAACTTCTTCCGTGGCCGCAATTCCACTTCGAGGATATCGACCATTCCCCTTAGCTTTTCCATTTCATCAGTCGTATCACTCAGTGCGGATGCATCTATTAGTGGCAGCGTGGCCGTCTGTAATGGGTTATCACTGTAGTTCTCTCATATTATTTACGCGCTCTACCTTGGACACTATCTGAGTAATTCTCATTTTCTCCTTTATGTCACTGTTCGACACTGCATTAATCATTTCACAATCTCCATGAGCGACTAGTTTGGGTGCCTCTCCTCCCCTTGGAACTTCTATTCCGATCATTACCAAGCGACCGATCCCAGTAGCATTCAACTTTTTAATATCATCCATTATGCGAGTCAACAAACGAGTATATTCTTTGTGAGTTGACGGCTGTAATATGAGCAGTGCTGTGATACAATTGAGAGCAAAATATATCGCTTACTTCAACTTGATTCATCTCCATTGAGATCAGACGAGACGTTCTTTACCTGAAGTGAACTGAGATGAAGAGAAGATAAAAAATCAATCGATAATTGTGAAATAATAATGAAAAAAGCGCATATTATAAGCGTATCATTTCAGGCAATCTGCCTTCCAGAAATCGATATCATGCTATCTTCAAGATGCATGCGGCGCTGTTTGAACGGTGTTGTAGGGGTTGGACCCACAGTGGTCCGTAGCCATTTTATGGATTGTATGGTATGAAGTCCATCCGACTTTAGATTTATGTAATATTTAATCAATGGTGGATGATTTGCTCTGAATTGTTCCTCTGATGAATCTGTCTCCTGATTATGGTTGATAATAAGAGCCATATATCCCCCTCCCTCTCTCCTCCACAATCCTTTCGAGTATCAGGGTTAGCACAGTGGATCCATCTCAAGAGAACGATGAGATGTTTGAAAGTCTCACTTCCAAAACTTGATTAAGCAAATTTAGTTCAGTTTCAGGCAGACTAAAGCTGCAGATTATGAGGTAGATCAGTCTTTAGATTGCAATAGGCATGCACATGCTAGGATGCGAACATGTCTTTAAGTATTTGCTTTAGAGCAAATATGATATGTGAATTTCTGTATTCTCTTGGCAATGGTTTCTGCATTATTTTTCTTCTCTATTAGCACATCTGTAACTGATCTACAACGGTAGATCAAAGGTATCTGGATGGTATCGAATGCAAAATATCAATTAGCTTTATCTGATTCTTTTTGTCCATTGAATTATATAACTACGATTAGAAGATTATTTTTATTAAGCAAAATATCGACTAAACAATAAATGTAAATGCCTATTAAAAAAAGAAGTTAAAATTATATGAATGACACGAGGAACTACAGTAGTTATAGCCAGTAGATCCTAGGGACCACAGTGGGTCCTCCATTTCGCTCATAGACCATTCCTCGGATGCGTCGATTTCAAAAGTCTTGGTCATTCTTGCTCTCGTTTTTTGTTCATTCCAATGAAACATGGTCCCCATTACTGCTAGCTGCTGAATCGCTCCTGTTTTTATTGATCCATGCCCTCCTAATTCCCGTTTTGTACCATTTTTCGCTTGATTTCCACTCGAGTTTATCATTTTATTTATCGTTTGTCCCCTAATTTGTTCATGTTTATCATTGTAGGTGATGGACACGAGTGGTCCGTCGTCGACGGCGGCGGCCAAGTTTCTCGCCGCGAACAACGTGAAGGACCTCGACGCCGCCTTCGTGTACGATGAAGTCGAGGCGCGTTTATTTCATTGAAAAACAAAATTTGCCCACTGGCATCGCCCAATTAATTAGTGAAGGATAGATCAATTCAGTAGCGAAGGGCTATTAATGATTGAAGAGGGTTAACACCACAGTCAGCTAACTGGAGTTGCCCCTGGCAACGTCAGGCCACAGCCAAATCCATTTGAAAAATTAAAATAATGTTATTTCTTTCAGCAGAATCAGATTCGCGCGTCGCGGCCCTGGGAGAAGGACGCGCACTACTTCAAGGAGGTTTGTCGCACTTTCGTTGCCCATTATTTTTAAAATCCACTTATTAATATTTATTTTTGTGATTAATTAACTTAATTCAGGTCAGAATCTCGGCTGTCGCACTCATCAAGATGGTGATGCACGCGAGGAGAGGCGGCAACATCGAGGTTCGTTCCATGAATTTTTCAATCGATTCTGATTTCGTTGCTAAGAGAAAAGCGAATGCATGAGAGAGTTTAGCATTGAAACAACATATTTATTTAAATCATCTAAAATAATAAATTGAAGGTGATGGGTCTGATGCAAGGTCGCGTGGACGCGCACGCCCTCATCGTCACTGACTCGTTCGCGCTGCCCGTTGAAGGTACGGTATTTAGAAGGAAACTATAATTGATCAATCAATCGATAATTGATGACACAATCGGTAGTGGATGATCTCAAAAGACGCTGATTGAGTGGTTCACAGAAGTTTTATTAGTTGAAGATCAGCACCGTTTGAATTTTAAAAAAAATTTGCTTGCAATGAGAAGCGCGATTCTTGCTGGTTGTGTGCGTCACGTTTTTTGAGGGGTTGGGAAGAATTTGGGCTCTTGCTATTTCTTTCATTCAACGTAGAATCAAATCTTTCTTGTACCTTTCGAATCCAGCGCATTTTCACCTAGTTCGCTTGAGTTTCACATGAGTACTCGATCCCTGGCACATTCTTCTCGACAAACCTGTAGTGACTCGACACGGGGCTTCATCCCAATCTGTCCCGATCTCTCGATTTGCACGATTTGCTGCCCCGTTTACGGTTGTATTAGTGGCACATGAGAGGTTTCATCCTTGGAATCCGAATAAATGGCCACTATTTTGGCAGATTGACGAGGATATAGTAGATTGACCAGGATTTAGCAGATTGACCACGGTAAAGCCTCGATAACCGTAATGCAAATTTGCAATGCAGTAGCAATCGTGGGGGAATCCCTGTTTTCATCTCCGCCTGGATGAGTCATGGAAAATGATAGATTATGTCCGTTTTTGTAATTTAAAAATAGTTCAAACAGGTGAATTCAAGCCACGGGCATGTCTCTTGAGTGGGAATTATTGGAGTGGGGTAGTTCATTTCTCATATTTCGTTTTAACAGGTACCAGGAATGAATGAATTATGCTCGTATCGGTGCTCTAAAATGTATTTTTTTTCAACTATGAGAATTCGCGCTACGAACATATCTCATAGTGAAAAATCATGTAGTGCGGTAGTATTACTGTCGATCTATACTAAAAAAATCCGTTCAAATTATTTTCACTTTATAATAATCAATTAAATATTAATCACCTCAATTTCCAGGCACGGAGACGCGCGTGAACGCGGCGGAGGAAGCTAACGAGTACTCGGTCGCGTACTCGCTCAAGTGTGAGGAGATGGGAGTGAAGGACAAGGTACGGAAGGGTGCCGATCACGAACTGACTTATTGTTAGATCCAGTGTACAAAAGCACCCCATATTTTGACGGTTTGACTATTCTAAGAATTCAAGCCCTGCTCCATTTCAATCAGAGCGCAACTTACCAGACCTGCTCTTTATTGTACATTGCGACGGGCGTCTAATGCTCGTGGAGCTTCTACAACTTGTACTGGGAGGATTGGGATTGATTGGGATTAGACTTGATTTATTCAACAGTCTTGTCGGGCAGTCAGGATTACGGTAATCTCATATCTATTCGTTCAGGTGATCGGCTGGTACCACTCGCACCCGGGCTACGGCTGCTGGCTGTCGGGCATTGACGTGGGCACGCAGAGCACCAACCAGCAGTACACGGTAAGGGGAGTTCCGTGTGGGACCAAGAAATGGTTGAATTTGTGTTACGGTATTTGCGTTCTGATTCCGAGGTCCCATTGATTGATATGTGAAACACGTGTACTTTGTAGAAATCGTGAAACCAAAATTTCATAGGTAGCACATGTGCAATTTTCCATTTCGAATAGATTATGCCGGCGATAATAGGTTTCAAGTCGTTGTCATAATCTGTTCAAACGTCAACCTGATAATATCATTAATCCTTCTCTTGACAGAAACAAATTGTATTAGTAGCATTAGTGAACAAAATATTAGGCGAGGACTCACTGTGAATTATTCGGTAATCAATAATTACAGCAATCAATTGTCTTTCCTTGCAGGAGCCGTTCGTCGCCATCGTGATCGATCCCATCAAGACGATGACCACGGGCAAGGTACGGTAGCTGGGCAATACGGTAGTACTACGGTAGATGGGGATTACGGTACATTGAACACACATTTATCTATCAATTATTGAGTGTCGAGAGTAAGGAGCAAGATTTTGAGCAAGTGGTGGTGATAGGTTTCAGAGGGTCACTGTAGTCTGAAGCGATGTGTTTGCGACAATTCTTCTATCGGATTTATACAAAAAAATATTGGTTAAACTCCCATCGTGATCGATCCCATCAAGACCATGACTACGGGTATGGTACTGTAGGGGTATTACGGTAGAATGGGGATTACGGTACATTGAACACACATTTAGCTATGAATTAGCGTTTATTGTGAGAAAGTAGCAATATTTTGAGCAAGTGGTGGTGATAGGTTTCACAGGATCTTGATAGTCTCAAGTGCAGTGCTTGCTACAATGGTGCACACAATAGTGGAATTTCAACAGCCAAACATTGTGGTTCCGCTCTTATGGTATTGCGTTGTCGGGGATAATACAGTAGTAGGGGATTACGGTAGATGTATCTTGAGCTCTATATCACCTTTTTTTCAAGGATTTTTATTTAATTATCTGGCCGCGAAAAAACCTCTGACATTAAAAGTAACTAAATTATCGATTGATGACCTCCTCCCTCCCTCCAGGTGGAGATCGGCGCGTTCCGCACGTATCCCCGCGGGTACAAGCCGCCCGAGGACGGCAACGACGTCTACCAGCACATCCCTCTCAACAAGGTACGGTGTTTTTGAAGGTGTACGGTAGTGATACGGTACCTGATTGGGAAATGGATTTAATTGACGTTGCCCAGGCCCGTATGGTGATTTAATTGATTTAATCTTAAAAGTATCGAGTTAAGTAATAGATAGTGTTCCTATAGGATTTCGGCTGCACGGTTGTTAGTTAGGGCGTGAATTCAGGAATTATCAATAGGTCGATGATTCTCAAGGCTACAATTATTTTTTTAACTCAATAATCTCACAATGTGTTGTAATGTTTGTGAAAACTGCGTACAGGCACTAGTTCGGCTGTAATCTTGCAATTGATCATACTGACCTCTTTTTCTTGCCTTTTAATTAATAAATTAACCAATAATGATTCCAGGTGGAGGACTTTGGCGTGCACTGCAAGAGCTACTACTCGCTGGACGTGACCTTCTTCAAGTCGGCCCTCGGTGAGGCTGTTTTAGAATCAGAGATGAGCACAAGGTCGCATATCGGGCCATACCACCGATTTTGACCTCCTGTTTCACGCCTGTAACCCCCGATTTCGGTAGTAAAACCCGCGATTTTCAACAGGTTTGTTGTCGAGCCTCCGAATTTGCACGAATGTCCGAAGATGGTGCTTATCACTGTTTAGAATATATGTTTAGTGGTATATTTAATTTCCTTGGTATTGCAAGAAGAATTGCGCAGTGAGAAAAATGGGGGGGGGGGGTAAACAGAGGAAATTTGAAAAAAAATCCCCATTGCGTTTTAGTTTCACGATGTGGTAATATCCAAGAGCGTCGGTTTTGTGTAGTCATCTTGCAGATGCGGTCATGAAAAAAAACTTATTATGATTCGCGAATTGAAGAAAAACATCTGGAAATTTCGCTCTTTAATCTTAAGTTTCACAGAGTGGTGATACCCTTGCGCGTCAGTCTTGTGTAATGATTGAGAGGTATCGTCGTGAAAAAATACATAATCCCCGCGAAAGCGTAGTAGCCACATGCCGACTTGGCGTTAAATTGTCACTGAATCACTTTTACCTTTACTTTCCACTGCAGACTCGCGCATCCTGTCCTCCCTCTGGAGCACGTACTGGGCCTCGACCCTCTCCACGTCCCCGCTCATCTCCAATGCGCAGTACGTCGACGAGCAACTGTTCGATCTGGCCAAGAAGTTGAAGCAGGTACGGTAGGGGTTGGATTACGTTATAGGGTAATCTACGGTAGGTTGGGAAATGAAGTGGGTAAGAGGTACGGGAGCAGAAATAGATGGTGAAACTGAAAAAAAACAATGCGAATCAGGGAGAACGTGTCGGTAGGTTGGGCGACGATTTTAGAAAAGGTGGAATTTCGTGACGTGGTTATTTGCGGTTGCACGGTTACATGATCTCTAAGAGGCCTGTAAGCGTGCGATTTTCTCGAGAAGCTGCACTTATAATAATTAGAAAATGGTTTTTTTGCGAGCTGATAGAGATGATTTCTACGAAAGTGGTAATATTGATATGTTGATATTATTGATTAATTAATTATAAATTTAATTACTTTGCAGATCCAGGGCTCGCTGAACCGCGTGGGCGACCGGGCGAACGACGCCACGGAGAAGCTGGATAAGGTGAGATATTCATTTTAATTAATTTGTTAATTAAGCAATGTCAAATTAAAATGTTTCCTACTCTGTGAGGAAATTGATCTTGAGACCAGTAGTATTGGTGCACCATCGTATCTAGGAGTGTGGAGGTGGAGGGAAGTGATTGCTACCACCGATGCGATCCTCGGGGCATGCTAGGTGCATGCTAGCACGCAAGGTGAGAGACAGTGGCGATCATAACCACCATTGAGATGATCCGAATAATCGGCCTACCCGCTCTATTAATATCTAGAAGTGCCCAGTAGTGTTGGAGTTTCTCAAATAATGTGAATCGCGTTGCAATCAGCCGCAATTGATTTCATCCTACCCTTCAATCTTAAAAAAGTTCTCATATATAACATAGCGAATGGGTGTTTCGTAGTGATTATATACATCGTTGTGACTGCGTCTCCATTGATTTCGTCACGTTATTTGGTCTTGAATAAAATCAATTCATATTGGGCTTTTGTTAATGTCTGTTATGACCGAGAATGTTTGTGTTTCATAGTTTTATTGAACCCCCTTACGACAGCGATCAGGTGATGATTCTTGGTTTTCATGGTTTTCATTAAAAAACAAATAGGTGAATTTTCTCAATGTCTTTTGAGAAGGAGAACTTTTGAGTTTCACCTGTATCATAAACTTTCTAGCGATTGCTTGAAGTTGCTCGGTAGGTCACTTCAAAAAAAAATTCCATCTTTTCCAGTAATTTTTTTGTTAATTTTTTATTACGAACGTAATAATAATAACAACAATAATAATACTAATTCTTAAGGCGGTGCTGGACGCGAAGATGGTGGGCGATGAGCTGCTCAACGACCTCGTCGTCCAGAACATCAAGAAGTAAGGGGATTTAAGTTAATTAAGTTATAAATATATTTTGATGTCATAGTACTTTTATTGTGATTTTACACAGGAGATTGTTAGTTTCATAGTGGTGATAAAAGCCCGTGGAGTAGTCTTGTTATACTAAATCTTTGACAAATATTGTTGGAAATAATAAAAGAATGCTAGCACCCGCAAATTCGGCGTCGTGTAGTGATTTCCATCCAGGCGAAAAGTGGTTTCGTGGTGGGGATGGAAGCGCAAGTTGTGAACTTTGGATAATTTATTCAGCTTTATTAAAAACAACCATTCTATGAAATGTCAATACGTAGAATTCAACAATATTCCCCCCTTGCAGGTCGCTGTTCAATCGGCCCGACGGCGCAGCTCCGTCCGGCTGCTGCAGCAGGGGCGCAGCCATGGCTGCAGCCGTTGCAGCCGCCCTCCAAGCTCCGCCCCCTGCTGTCGACGAGAACATGGAGTCGTGAGGGGTCGGGGTCCCACCACGATCTCCCTTCCCTCCCCAGGAGTATACGGTAATCCCGCATGGGGGATACCGTAATTGTACTTTCGCTAATCTGTTTTGATCCCCGTTTTTGTGCACTGGTGTAATTATGATATTGGTAATTATGAAGAAGATAAACGATGAAAAACACGAAGCAAACGATGATCATTGATGATTGAACGCTTGGAGAAGGGATTTAGGCTTTATCCCTAGGCTTTGGGAGGGAAAAACGAAACTAGAGCCTAGGGACGAGAAAGAAACGTTTTTCCCAGTGAAAATAGCACGACAAGATCTTTGGTAGACGAAAAACTACTTATTGTAAGATTGCTCCACTAGATAATGGTGCCAGCACGACGGTTACAAAATGGGGCGAACGGCTGGTTGGTTACAAAAGCGGTTTGAATTGGCGGTTTAAAATTAGCAGGCAATTCGCTGCGAGACCAAATGTTTCTTGGAACA
>LS485532.1:190743-223572 GCA_900490705.1 Pristionchus arcanus
ATAAAACCAAAAATAGTTTTCGAAACTCTCCCATTGCTTGGCAAATTCGACCCCCTTGAGTCGAGTCCGACGGCAATCTGACCTAGCGAACACATTGATTTCCATCTCTTAGGTTGTTTTCCTGCTAAATTTGCAGTGCTTTCACTAAATCGGGAGCGCTGAACAATCGGAAACCAATTGCAAAATTGTATTTAGAACAGTCTGAAAACTTGACCCCAAATGTAGTCAAAAACGCGACGCGTGCTACGGTAACCGCGACGCATGAAACCTCTCGAGTGAACCAGCCGGGGTTACCGTCGTGGCCAGGCTAGTGCGATTGTAGCACCCGATTACGGTATGTGGGGTAGGTCACGTGCTTGTTTTCTCCCCGAGGAGTTCTCTTCTTACCTCTACCCACCCTCTCCACTTCGCCCGCGCTCTCTCAACGCTGTCGCCCCCCTGAGGCATGTGCTTGTTCACTTTCTCCCCATCGTCGTCGATGGCCGAGCGAGGAGAGTTGGTTAATGGTGTGTGGTTGAGGGAGACCGCGCCGCGTCGCGTGACCGCAACGCGTCCTCCTCTCCCCGTCTCCCCCCGTTTCTCCCCCATCCAACAACCACCACCATCGCATACACACACACACACTTTCTCTGCACCCGTCTCTTTCTCGACTCTATACTCGATTATCGATTGGGTTCGCAGCCGTGTTTTTGTAGTAGGCGCGCCCTGGTCGGCCCCTGATGACCTACCGCCCTGGGGCCCCACCTGTGGGGATAAAGCTGCCTTATCAGAGCGTGATAAGGGGTGATTATTTATAGCCCGCGGGAGCGAGTCGAGTTTGTTTCGCCCATTGGACAGCTGTGATAGATGCGGAGATCAAAGGCGCAAAGATGAGACTTTCAAAGAGTGGGGGCCGGCCAAGTCCCCAGCCTGCCCCTCCCCTCCTCCCCTTACATGTGCACTGTAAACCGGTTCTCTATTGCTGTGCTCTTTTCGCGTCCCCGGTAAGGTTTTGGAGCGCCGCCACATTGTCGCGAGCTACAGTTCACTGTGCAAATGCGCTCTGTGTTTTTGTGCGTTTTGTGAATTACTTGGCCGCAGCCTAGCCGCGTCGGGTTTAGTAGCCACCTCGAGGGGCTCCGTCCCTCGAGGTAGATCAAAACAGAGGCGTTTGTTGTTGGCTCCTTTCATCTACTTCCGCGCGCACTGCCCTTTTCGCTCCTCGAACTGATAGATAGATGTTATTTTCCCGTTCCGCGTTACTGTTTTTTGCCGTCCTTGCCCGTTCTATCCGCCGGTTCTTGACAATTCATGGATCCGGCCTCCTGCTTACCCTTGTTCTCTAAGAGGTTAGAGCGTGCGAGATAGTGCTTGAAAAGAGGAGAGCGCAGACACTCCCCCCCCCCCTCGACCATTCAACGACAATAGTCCCTGGGCGCGGTCACTCTCCTTCGCATAGAAAACGGCGAAGAGGGGAAAGGTAAATAATACCGTCCGTAGTGCGCCCGCTTACGGAAAGAAAGGGACTGGACTAGAGAGGGCGGAGAGGGCGCAGAGAAAAAGAGAGTCAATGCGGCTGATTGAGTCACTGTATCATCTTGGCAAGATGAAGCTTAGCAGTGCAACCTATCCGTACCAGTCTCGGTTACCCTTGCTCTCGATTTCCAAAGAATCGCCAGTCTGATTTTTCGTATTCCGATTGAGTTCTTCGGTTTCTACCTTTGATTCGTATCTATTGATTGATGGCCAGATAGGGATGATGTTCGAAGTTTGCCTCTTTGTTTCTCAAGAATCACCTATTGTTGTTGCATTGCAAAGATCGCGTAGAAAAAAACGTAGTAGCATGCGATTTGTAGTTTCGGTTCTTGCTTACTGCTCGTGAAAAATGCAATTCGTCATGCTTACCGTTCCTTCGCTTTTTCCCTGCATGATCACTTGGTCGATGTATTTAGGGACGGATTTGCGGCGGGGCAAAAACAGCCCCGCGACGCTTTTTTTAGCCCCTGGCTTTTTATCGTCGTCGTTGATTGACAACAGCAAGCAGCAATAATTCTTGCTCACATCTGCATATATTCGAAATGTACGGGAATCTCTGGTCGATTACTTACCACACACCACAATACAATACAATATTTACCCGAATCATGCTGGGGAAGGGTGTCATGTCGCATGCTGATCTTTTATGTTTCTGAATCTTCGATAAGCAATTGATCCGTCCAGCGTACTCTTACCACTCTTACCACACACTGTTGTCGTCTATATTCGCTATATTCTGAGCGAGTGATAGATTTTCGGTGCTCAAGAGGGCATTGTAGCGCCTGGCTGAGAACAAATTTGGATCGATCATTTCGCAACGCTTTTGTAAGGGAATGCATGGCCGCGGCCCTAAGACCATAGTGCGAGCACGAGGGCATGCCAGCATCAGGGGGGTATAGCTCAGTGGTTAGAGCACCCGCATACGTATCGGAAGGTCGGGGGTTCGACTCCCTCTGCCTCCAACTGACTTTTGCGCACTCCTCTGATCTAACACTTTCTAGTCGGCGATACAAATGAGGGAGCATGTGGAAGAGAGAAGGTCCGACCATTCATCCATGGTGGTAAGAGGCGGAAAGTACTCCTCGATCTCGAGAAGGAGGGATCTTGAGGGGAGGGGATACAATAGTCGCTGAGACTAGAAGTACAGCGACTAGAAGATTTGCTCCAGTTTTTTCAATCGTTATGAAAACTGTTGGTGCTGATTTGAGAGTTGTTTTGTAGCTACGAAGAGAATCGCGATAAATTTGCTTCTCAGAATCTCTCAATAATGTCCCTTCTCCCTCATCCATTCCGTATCGTATCACGCAGTGGGTATTACACCAGATTCTTCAACCTATCAATCATTCTTTGGCGGTTACAGTACTCTGAAAGATGAGGATTTGCTTCCTTTTGCCTCAACCATATCTTCGCATCAAATAATCCAATCACCCTTGTCATGGTTTACATGGCTTATTCTTATGGGATTGCTTTCAGTTGTTTCTATATCCATTTTTCCCATCAGCATTGCTTTATACGGCTTTTACGACGAATATCCAATGGCTTTCAGTGGTTTCTATGTCAATCTTTCAACGACGGATGCATGTCGAAACCGTTTGTTCTCTGTTCCATTCTCTGACCGGAATATGCGAACATCCGGGATGTAGCATCTCTTCCGTTCATTTGTCGTCCAGCAAACCAATCTCTGGCGGTCTGACTCTCTCCTGCTCCCAAGGTTTATCTCCATCCTACCTCGAGAGCTTAGCAAAATGAGATAGAGAGTTGATGCTTCGATCTCTGATACATCTCCTCACAGCTTGTCTTCACTTGGGGGAACTCCTGCTTGTCTTTTCCCACACAGCGTCGAGAGGGTTCTCCCCAACCTATTCTTACTCTGTCTCTCGCGTTGATGAAGAGGTTCTGTACGTGAGCAAACTAACTAGCGCCATCCTTCAACCTCATGCCGATCTATCGTCTTACTCTCTCATTTCCCAATGCTTTCTAGCGTTTCTCTGCCTGACGACACACGACGACCTGCCGTTCTCTGTCAGAATCCCGCCAGCGCCCGGTGCTTCGTAAATATCTACGCTAATCTCTGCCTCCTCTTCATCATTTCTCTCAATCTGTGCGCTCTGAGAAGCCGTGAGATCTGTAATCCCTAGAAATGGTCCGTCTCTGCATTTCATGCGGTCTCTCGCCGGTCAGAGTGGGCGAGAGAGCACGGGAAAGCGAGAGAGCGCATCAGCTGGAGATTTAGTAGAAAATAACCTGCAATTTGGCAGAAGTGGGCAGGAGACGGCGGCAGAAAATTTCCGGGTCCTGCGGAATCGAAGCGTTTCTTTGCGTTGATGATAAGTTTGGGCGAAAAATCTGAATAATCCCGGGAAAACAAGGGATTTCGAGTGTTACGTCGGTAGACGTAGCGGAGATCGCTCTAGTAAGCGTATTCATTGTTGATAATTCACATTGCCGCCCCCCCCCCCTCATTCTGCATGCTCTCTTACTCTTTCTAGTCGCGAGAGAGTGCACAAAGTGTAGAGACAGATTCGTCACCCACAACTCTGGACGCGTGTAAGCGTATTCCATGTTTACTTGTCACAATATTTTGGCGTCGAAGTTGATCTACAATCTGTCTGGAGTAGAATGATGACAATTCCCGTCCGTCTGACCGTATTTCGACCTCTAGTCTGGAGCTCAATATCGTTCCTTTGTTCGACCCATTCACACTTCTATTGACTTGTTTCAGCCGAAGTTGGTTCTTTATCTGTTCGTCTGTCTGGAACGTTCAAAATCGTGCAATTCACGTTCATTCGAGTTTCCTGCGTAGATAAATCAGCTGATTTGGTGATTAATTCTTCGAAAATGAACCGCTTTTTCGGCTCGACAATTCAGATGGGCAGCTGGATTCTAGTACACGTTTGCGTGTCTAAGATCACGGCGCTTTCTTCGAGATTTCGAGAGAGTTAACACTCGTGTCTGAGCACTCATCTGATCAAGAAACCCCTCGCTAATGACTCTCCTCATTTATCGTGCTCTATCGCTTCTTTGACCGAAAGAGTGTATGGAGTGATCACAACTCTTCCTCTCGAGTAGGCACTTCAGCGCCCATTAGCCTTCGTTAGTGATCATTTCGAAAAAGTTGTCTGATCTCTCAACTTTGCGATGTCCATAGTTGTTTTGACCGCTTGAAGTGTATTTTTTCACGTTCAATCTACTCCCTCTCAATCTTCGCTCTCTGCCTGTCCGCCCCTCTCCCCTCTCCCCTGCTCTCTCACTCCGCCGCAGCGTAAGCACTTGTTATTACGGTCGTTGATGGTTGTTGGCTCCACCTCCTCCCTCCCCACCGGCCAGCCTCCTCCCTCCTCCTCCCTCCTTCGCGTCATGCATGTTTGCTGCCGGTTCACTCCCTTTTTCGCTCGCCACTCTCCTCGTTTTACGCACTCTCTCCCTGTCTCTAACTGTTTTCGCTGTCTGAACTCTCTCAATTTTGCTCACTCTTTCGCCTTCTCTGCTCACTTTCTGTGTCTGAACTCTCTCGATTCTGCCTTCCGACCAAAGACCATTAGTAATTCAGGGGCATTTTGTGGCGGCCTCAGGTTCTCGGGTTTCAGCCAAGCCCGTTTTCCGCCCCATTTTCCGCAGACGCCCCTGAAACAAGAAAGCACACATTTTCTTCTCCTTCTAAGACTTTTCGAAATACGGGCAATCATCTCTTCACTTCACACGCTCTCTCGCCTCTCTGATCGGTGAGAGAGCACGTGGAATGAAGAGGCGGCGATTTATCCTTCTCAGACTGAGGGAAAGCTGCCGATGTTGTTTGAAAGCAGTAGCTGCTACGTCACACGAGAGGTTCTCGTGTCTCCTGACTGTCAATCCAACAACAAGCTGCCTGCTGCAATTTTTTCGCGCACACCAATACATCATGTTCAGCTCACATCATGTTTAGAAGCTGTTTTTTTCAATTGAAAAGCAACGTGCACTTTAGAATCTTTTTACGAAATATTGATCGAAATCACCCCATGTTTCACCTACCATTATCCACCGTAAGCTTTTAAACTTTTAGTTTGGTTAGAGCGCAGTTATAGTGGTTTCCAAACTACCGTAACCTTCGATCATTTCTCCAATTTGTAGTGCATTATGTGTGATTCAGCACAAACCCAACGTTATGTCTTCCCACTTTGGCATCTAATTTAGATACGAGCGTAAGAGTTTCTTCCCTTCTCCTTTCAGTCTGAATCACGCCCTCTGAAATCATCCTATTGCGTCTCATCTTGAACAATCGTCTGGCTCTCTCACTTTACAATGCTCCCTCGCTCTCTCTGATAGGCGAGAGAGTACGGGAATTGAAGAGGGTCATTCTCCCTCTTCTTTTCTCTTTGTTGCCGTCACAACAAACACGTGTGCACCATTGATTCTGATGTCGTCGACGTCTCTCATTTTTGCCTGCTCTCTCGTCGTTCTCTGACCGATGAGAGATCGTGGGGAATGGAGAGAGTCCATGACCATAATACTCTTCTTTTCATGCGATCTCTGATAGAGCAGAGAACAACTAGAGATCATGCGAAATGAAGAGAGCAAAAGAGACTCTCGTTTACGACACGGGAGCTCATTTAACTGAAGGAGGATGGCTTCTTTTTCTCCTCCCTAGAACTCCTTTCGTACGCGTTCTTTGGCCTCTGCTCAATTTCACTGACTTTAACTGCCAATGGTCAGAGCGCGCGAGAGAGCGTGCGAAAGCGAGAGAGTCAGAGAAAAATGGAGAGCGATTTTGGTTTGGCAGGGTTTCATCCAAAGGGGGCCTGAAATTCGAGAGGACGAGTCCTGAACGAGAACGAAAGATTAGCAGAGACACTGTCTCTCAGTCTTTCTGATCGGCGAGAGCGACGAGAGGACTCTGCTTTCTATTCCCCATGCTCTCTCACTCTGTCTGAGCACTCAAAATGCAGAGACGAAACCAAAAAATTCCAGAAGACTCTGCTCTCTCTAGCCACATGGTTTTCTCAACGATGGAATGCTAGACAGCGCGTAAACTGAAGAGAAAGCCATTGGTTGCCCCCGCACATGCGAGAGAGGGAGCAAGAGGTCTGACTCTCTCACTTTCCCATGATCTCTCGCTTCTCTGACCGACAAGAGAGCATTGCGAAATGAGTCAGATGATAGTTCGAAAAAGGGAGCTCTAGAATCGGCTCTCATCTTTTGGCTTTCTTTCGTTCTTTCGTAAGTGTAGGCTTTCCGGAGTTGCTGGAATGAAGGAGCACTAGGCTCTAGCCACTCTGTTTAGAAGGCAAGGCTCAACAACTCTACCGTATCTTTGAATGCCTGTACCGTTGATCAAACTGTTGTTACCTTGAGCGATCTCCCCTCCACCCTCGCCTTTCTCTCCCTTATCAGTGATCTGTCTCTCTTCATTTCCCACACTATCTCGCCAGTCAGAGATAGCGAGAGACCACGCGAAACGAGGAGAGTATCTCATCATCCCCCAAACTTGGGTGGGGCTCCCGTGCTGCGAAAACGAAAGAAGGAAAGAAAGAAAAGTTAAATCAAGAGAGTCAGCCGGGCAGAAACCGGTAAAATTTGAGGGGCAGTGGCGCCGGCAGTATACCATTTACTTTACTGCTACTTTGGGTACCGTTCCCTGATACGGTTCTATGACTCTTTTAATTTCTCTATAACTTAGCTATACTCGATCTAGAGCCAAATCTGGTGCTGCCAGTGAGCTAAAGAGACCATTTTGGATCCGTTTCTCTGACTTTCTCCAGTTTGCGTGGACTCCGCCTTCTCTACCCTCTGACTCCTTCATTTATGCTATGTCGGCATCTCTTGATGGAAACAAAAAGACAATTTCCCAAATGTTCTATAACCACCATTTCACAAAACCGTCCCTTGAGTCGAAAGCGACCACGCCATTGCTGTTGTGCTGTTCTCTGTTCTCTCCTATCGATTTTCTCCATCGTCCTCTCCACCCTTCTCCTCCCTCCTCCTCCCAGCTTCGTTTTTCTCCTCCCTTTCCTCTCTTTCTCTCTTTCTCGCGTCGCTGCTGTGGACGTCAGAGCGAATTTCTAAAGAGCGAATTGCTTTCTAGAATACTGTAGCGGGTAGATTATGGTAGAACGGTCGTACGGTATCGCGCAATTCACAGGCATTTTTCCGTTCCGAAGCTATTCCGTTCCGTCCTTTATCATATCTCAAGTATGTATACAAAATCGAGGGAGGCGCAAATAAGAAATGGGAGAATAAAGAGCGAGGGCAATACGTGAGAAAGAGCAAGTGTGTTTCTTCAGCAGCAAGGCCCGGGGGATTCGAAGAGGGGGGGGGGATGAGGAGAGACGGGAGACGAGGGTAGGCGTCTATTGAAGATGTGCTCTCTTATTTTACACACCCTTTCGCTAGTTTTGTCTTTCTAGCGACCATGGTAAATGGGGTAGACCCATTCCAAAAGGCGGGCCCTTTTGACTGACACTGCACTATGTTTAGAGGCTGTGGCTGCCGGCCTTTTTCTGGGAATTTTAACGCGTCGCGTCGTTGGAGCCCGCTCAACTCTTTTCTGGGAATGTACATAGAGCGGAGCGCTTGAGTGAGTTCGAGCTCAATTCTAGTCGCACTTTTAGGCTATAAATTCCCCGAGAACATGTGAGAATTGTGGATCTAAAATAAAGCGAATTCCTAGAGAATTTGCGCCTTTTCGGTGACTATTAGGATATAGAGCTAACGTCAGCTAGAGTCTGAAGATGCGTGCGAAGTATTGGAGTTCGGGAGGGCGCATTGATCATTCATCGTCCCTTCTCCCTTGTCAAGAGAATGAGATCCCTCGTGAGAGTAGCGAGGACATCGCACACACTCTAGTTCAGCTCAGTGTGCCCATCTCTGTTTATTGATTTTTTAAAAAACCAATAACAAAATCAAACCGCCTTTACGAATAGTCTGGTCTCTTTAGTTCAAAGTGAAACTCAACTGAATCTTATTCTTTGTATCTAGTCACACCAGCACCTCTTAAAATTGAGACACTCTTGCCGTATTTTTAAAAAATTATTTTTGCTGTTTTAGACTTCGGAATTCTTCTTCTATGACCACCACTAGGTCTCGCAGTCTCGACTCTTCAACACGTTTTGAAACATATTCCATTTCAAAACATTTGCGTTGAATAGTCGCACCCACTCTCATATTTCATTGAATTAGACACTGTACTGGAGAATCCTGCTGTCTCACGGTAGACTCATTGCTCATTCATGCTCTTCTCACTCCTCTCAGTCATTCGCATCGCCCTCCTCATTTTCCTAATTTCTCGATCTTTGATCGTATTGTTCAATCTCGCTTTTCTGACACTCTCATTCATTCTGCGCTTCTCATCTTCTTAATTTTCATCCTTTGATCTTTCGTTTTATAATATGCGAAAGTCATCATGCGCTCATGTCTAGACGCATCGCTCAAGATATTTATCGCGTTGTTTAGAAAGTTGTTTGTGTACCGATCGCATTTGATCGCCGATTGATCATTGCATTTTCACGTGAGTAAAATTATCAAGATGATTTTTTATAGGTGTGGCCCGCCTCGATATCTCGTCGTCAGATCGTCGCGAGAAGTGAAGACCAGTAACGTACTTGCCTGTCTAGACTCGCTACTACCCCTTGGCGATGCGGCATTCAGGACCTCGAGATTAGCCTGAGTGTCGTACGGAACCCCAGAGGGCTTCCCACCTGTTATAGTTAGAAGGCACCTTATCTCATCGTCACATCTTCGCTTCATGTGAAGATTAGCCCAAATACTATTCTGTTGAATCAAGAGTCTTGATGCATTAGCCTAACTGTCATGTGGCATCATACCATGTCACCTTGTATCATAGAAACGCGCGACTCGTCTCGTCTTATCTCTTCGTCATATCTTCGCGAGGGCGACCACCTGACGCCGCGATCGCGATACATCAATAGACACGCGACTGAAGATAACATTTTGCCTCCAGTCTCTCAATTTTGCATACTCTCTCGCTTCTCTGATCGACGAGTGAGCATCGCGAAATGAGAGAGAGTCAGAAGATTGTTCGACAATTCACCACCCTGTCTCGTTCTCTCCGAACCGAACGTCCCTCGTCGGTCAGACAGGCGACAACCACTCGCTCGACGCGATTTTCGATGCGTTTGTGTTCGATCGCGACTCGGTATTGTTACACCCCCACATCCCGAAGAAAACAAGTGCGTCTACGCAGGTCTAGCCATTATGTTTATCATTCCTTTCAGGGGTTAGGAATAGGATTGGTGACTCAAGAGATCTATCACATTTTTAAAATGATACGATGGTAATTGCGTTCCTACTAAAATATTCCGTGCGGCAAACGCGTTGGCTCCGCCCCTTTTCACTTCATTTTTCGCGATTTCTGCCTATTTTCACTTGTTTTCTTTAGTTTTTAATGATAAAACTGGATTTCTACGATGGTTTTACGCTCGTCAAGCATCAAATATATATTAAATGCTTAATTTTAAGCGCGGTCATAGTTTAATAGCAATTTCGTTACGCGCGGAACAATAAACAACTTCGCGTCAAAATGTGATAGTCGCACTAGGATCCAATCTACGAGAACGCTTTCGAAATGGGAGACGCGCGTGCTAAGTTGTAAACCGCACCCACTCATTTACTGCCGCGCTCCTACCTAATAATTTTCCTCCTACACTCGATGACTGAACGTCCGCAAAACTTCCTTATTTACGATGATAGGGGGAACCGAATTAGCAATCGGCAAACTTAAAATTGGCCATCGTCTTTGAGTTCTGAAGCACCCAGACACGAGGCGGGTGTCTCTTCAGAAGTTTGTTTTCTTTGACGGCTCCCAGGTGATCAACGATCCACTAAATGAGAGGAGCCACTAGAGACTGGCAAAGTTGACACGAAGGTTCATGGTGCACGCTAGTTGAGCTCCCTTGACCCCTCGCCATACTCCATTATGCGTTGGCATCACCTGTGTTAATTTTTAACAAGGCGTCATCGTGAGGTATCGAAATGAGGTGTCTTTGCCTCTCCCCAAGTCAAGTAGTGATCATCGATCCTCTCGGTGGGAATCCTCTCCACTAGAGACTGGGAGAGTAAGTGGGGAGGAAAGTTCACGATGTACTCTTACGAGCTGACGTTTACAATGTTTACTTTGAGCCATTATTAGCGCAACTCGAGGCATGTTTTGCCGTCGTCGTGAATAGTGTTTTCTTCATTCCACATGCTCCATCGGTCAGACGGGCTCGTCATCTTGATATCCCAAGTCGTGAAGCAGAGGCCTACGTGCACTACGGGCTTCATTGCTAAGAGATGATGATGTTGCTTGATTTCGTCGCAGTAACGTGATTGCCCGAGATGCAAAACACCACACGAGAGCAATGTTCTGGTCTCTCCATTTTGCGTTATCTCTTGTCAGTCAGAGAAATGATAGAGAATTGCGTAATCAGAGAAACAGTTCATCCATTCCACACGAGCTTCTTGTTTAAAAAGGCAGAATGTGATGTGAAATGAGTTGCGCGCGCTAAATTACCTTTCACACCCCTAATTTTGATCACTAGCATCGCATTTCTGCCCCCGGCAACTTGCAGAGTGCACTATAATTGCAGCGCCAGAGCACATTGCAGGCCACATTTAGTTGCCAGAAATAGACTAAGCCAATTTTCAGCGCGATTAAGACTGCAATATTTGCAATATGATTGGCAAGGTTGCCCGTTCAGATTATTGCCTTGTTAACATTCTCTGAACGAGCGATCAATGATCACCTACGTTGCAAACCCATTACATCTATGGTGTGCATGAAACGCATTCCATTTTCACGCCATAAATTGCCCGGTGTGAATGATTGGATATGGTCTAACATTCAACCGAGTCCAATGGCATTCAGCTCCAATTCTTAGAAGCTGTCTGGCCGCAAAGGTCTCCGCAGGTACACATTTGCAAGAAAAACGGCTAAATTCTCCGACAAATGGCGCGCGTGATCACTTCACCTGCGGCATTCCGTGCAGAGCCGTAGCCGGGATTCCGTTGCAGGGAAACGTCTCCCCGTTTCGCACACTCTCTCGCCCGATCAGACATCGAGCAACATACCTTGTAGCCGCAGGAGATTATCTTTAGCTATTTTTTC
Organism: Pristionchus arcanus; assembly: GCA_900490705.1. Taxonomy (NCBI): domain Eukaryota; kingdom Metazoa; phylum Nematoda; class Chromadorea; order Rhabditida; family Neodiplogasteridae; genus Pristionchus; species Pristionchus arcanus. Next base: position 202,337 of record LS485532.1, read on the forward strand.
ATTTGACAGGCTTAATCCCAGTCTCATGATCTTTCGAACCTCTGTATGAAAAGTCGTAATGAGATCGACGAGACTAACTACAAATGCGCCGCTCCGAAACGCAAAATTGTAGTCGGATTCTGATTTTGAATTGTAGCCGTTCGGCGAAAAGACTGCGTATTTTTGTCACCCAGTCTTAGCGCATGTTTTGAACAGCATGTTTTTGTTTTGAACCCTCTAATTAACATGTTTTGGTCAAAAATATAAGCCCCCGGGGGTGTTCTGCGAATTTCGAAAGCGTCGAGAGCGAGCCTTCTCACATGATTATTTACACCTGCGGCGCCGCCCGCCGGTCTCTCTCTCTCTCTCTCACTCGCTTTCCCTCTTGCTCCTTAATTGTCAGCAGCAGCTATTTCTGGAAAAGGCCGCGTATTCTTTGATGTTTCTTTCGACTACTTTTAGCTTACAAGGTTTCCATTCGTTGCTAAACATAGAAAGTCTTCCAGTAATCTTAGATCTAGCCACTCTGATCGATTTGAGGATGTCGCTAACCGCAGAAAGTCCCCTCAATTTTCGCAGCTCTAGTCTAGAGACAGAGTGCGTTGCCGGCCGCATTTACTGGTCGCAGCAGGCTTTCTCTTAGTCGCCCCCCCCCTCCATCCCCTCCCCTCTCCTCTATCTCTCACCCGAGCCCATCGATTTCAAGACTTTCTTTTCTCCATCCTCCGCCCAGCCAGCCCCCGGCTCCCTCCCTCTAGAATCCCCCCTCCTCCTCAGCCTCAGCGACTCGAGGTCTCTGAGATCTTCTCTCCTCCTCCTATTCTCTTCTCTTCTTTTCCCGTCTTTCTGGAGCTCTCATTCGCCCTTTTTTCACATTCCCACCCCGCTATTCCCCTCCCCAGTAGTCGAGAGGATCCCCCTCGGGATGCGCTTTCGAGATGTTTGATGTTCGCTCTTTCTGGTAACCATTTTCGGTCTTCTGCTACTCCATTAGATTGATTGCCCTAGTCACCTACAAGGTCTCTATATTCCCACCTACTGTTGCCGCTTTCTAGGGATACGCCTTCATGCCAGAGTTCAGGGAACCATTTTCGGTCCTATGCTTCTCCGTTAGATTGGCACTCTAAAGGCCTTCGACACTTCATGATCAGTGAACCATTCTCAGCTAATTGCCGTTCGCTTTCTCTTAGTTTCATTGCCCTATAACGACGCCCATCACTCATGACCCAAACCCGCTTTGACGCGCTTGCCCCGAAAATGGGGGCTGTTTTCATGGTCTTGCGAACGTGCGCGAGAGGAGCTTTTTTGCCGCCGACGTTCGCTCCTTATTTTGCCCCCGACGCTCGTTAATCTAGCCCCTCAGAGACAAGGCAAAGGGGAGAGAAGCGCATCCCCTGATGCAGTTATGGCTTAGCTAGAGTCACAATAATCACTTTTTCACACGCTCTATCGTTTCGCTGACCGGCGATTGAGCATGCAAAGCGGAGGTACACGCTCATCCCCTTGTCAAGGGAATCGGTCTCTCCATTGCACACGCTCTCTGATCGGTCAGAGAGGCAAAAGAGGAGGTGATAGGAGCAATATCTCTCCTATTTTATTCTCCTTCTCCTATTTTGTCCTATTATTTTATTTTTTATTATTTTAATTTTTTTATATTTATTTTTATTTTGTCCTTATTCTCCTATTTTGATGACGATCTGCGCGCAAGATCACGAGTGCGTATCTATTATTGAGTTGTGAGATGAGAAGATCTTTGGCCTATGGGGAATTTCTTGCTCTCGAGAGAGATGTAGTGATTCAGTGGCGTGGTGGTCGTACAATTAGCCTTTTCCTGAGAGGCACGTACACTTTATTGGCTTCGGTTATTGATCATATCATCATATCATTTATGCGATAAGCGATGAAGAACCATTGAATTCAGAGGTTGTCAATAGCTTTTCTATTATGGGTGTAACTCAACCGTTATTCTGAAAAGCTTGTGCAATTTTACGGAAATTTCGGTGAGAATTATGCCTTATTGAGCTCAAAAGACGTTGCTGTCGTCGTTAATCAACGACGTCGACCTTCAGAAATCTCGCGCACGTCTGCCCTTCAGGCTGCCGATCACAAGCGAGAGATGATGACATCTAATGGACGCCTATTTTCGCACCATGACCATCTAAACATAGCCTTTTTCTCATCTATTGCGGGAAGATGGACCGTGTCCAGGCATTGAGTGTGGGTGTAGGTCTCACTAAGACGAAAACAGTAGTTGGGATGGAATCGGAAAAGGCGCACCTTTTTGAGCCAATTCTACCACCATATCAGTTCCTTTTTGTTCTTTGCCATTTCCAATTATAGCACAAAACACGCCCATCCTTTGATCACAGCCGCATCCACTTCCGCCTCCATTGTTCCTTAGCTACCAAGAGTCATTATAAACGGCTCGTAAAGATTTGATTTATGGGATTATATCCCACGCCTGCCCATCCACGAGAATAACTATAATCACGTGTGCGCCTCTCTCTCTCTCTGTGCCTCGATCCTTTATCCCGGCATACCACATCCATTGTCTCTGGCGATGTTTGTACAGGAGAAAGCGTAGCAGCAGCGGTTTTCCACTCCTTTCTCTTCCGTGATCATTGTGTTGGTATTATGTTTACAATTGTATTTAGCAGCGCGACTGAGCGTGATTCTGGTTCAACTTCTAAATTTGGTTGCCACATAGGCCGTTCCGGGCCTTACCTGTCCCACCACGCGTGGTTGTCCCAAGACAACTGTAAAAACGCCTTGATTGTGGAAGCAACTTTAACTTTTTAGGCCAAGTGATCAGTTGATTTCAACAGATTCGTACAAATGCACCAGGGTATAGGCGTTACGAGTGTTAACTGTCATTCAGGCAACCATTCCTGTATCAATATTCCTATCTATCCAGTATCGTAACGATTCAGTATCAGTCCACGGATCGTACATCCCGAACATTTCAGCCTACGTGTTTCGCTACAAAAGTGAGCGGAACACTGCTCATTGCGAGAGAAATTCATTGAGAAGCGGTGTTGATTCACATATGTTTCGTGATTTTCGTATATTAGCAACACGGTGCCCTTCAATGATTTTGTTGCATTTTCCCTCTTGAAAAACTATACTAGCGTTCAACTTGTGTGACATGCTTCCTGTTCAGCTGGATTTTCTGAAAAAGGGGGCTATTAGTGTTCAACTTGTGTCCTTTTGTGCGTCTCTCGTTAGTCCTCCCGACCCTCTCCCCTTCCATCAACAGCTGTTGTTGGTGTGAAGCACAACAGGAGGAGACGCGAGTTCACCTATCCGCCCCGTTTTATCTGCCCCATCTACCTCTCCTCCCCCTCCTCCCTCTCCTCCTTTGTGATATCATCTCATCCCCTCTTCTTCTCATCCTCCTCTCCTCTCAATTAGCCTCCCCTTTCAAGATATCGATCCTTTCCCCGTTCAATCTTCGTTGCTTTTAGGAGATATTCACGTGTGCTCTTTAGAGGTTAGAAGGAGAAAGTTAGGCCGCAAACCGTTTGTGAGCAGCACTCAACTTGATTATAACCCTCCCTTCGCCTGCGATCGCCCCTCAACTCGTATCCAACCCTCTCTCCTCTCCAACCTCTAAAGGTCGCATGTGGAGAAGGAGGAGGAGGAGGGAGGAAAGCTAAGTGCGCTCCCTCCCTATCCCAAGCTCTCGTCCGCCGTTTTTCTCCTCCTCTCTCTCTCTTTCTCTCGTATTTCTTGAACCACTTGAAACCCTCGCTCGCGAGAGAGGGAAACTTATCGATCGGCGCCTCGGCTTGTTGTGTGCTTCGGTCGCTCGTTCGCCGTCTTACCATTATTGATTTTTCCTCTTCTTGTCTCGTGATTATCGATTTTTCCGTGCTACTGGTCTATTGTCGCGTGCTCATTCAATGTTACGTTTAAAATATGATTTCCAGGAATGACCCACTAAAAGAAATGCGCGAAGCTTCCTTTATCGTACTGTTGCTGGCCGCAACGGTCTCAGCCGCCCCTACTGGAAATGTCGACAATTCCTCACTGGCCGACGAGTTGGAAAAGGCGCCGACCGCCGGCGCCGACGCACCACTGTTCGCGCCCGACTGCGCCGACCCGCACAACGACCACGTTAAGTGTACCGTACACGAAGGTGAGCTATCGACTACTGACTTTTTACGACCCCTTTGCTATCGATAACTGACTTTTTTCCTCCATCGTTCGCTGCGGTTCTACTACGATTCCTGTTACGATCGCAGAGAACGGTCCGTCCGCGCGCGCAAAAAGTGCTCACCCAATTTCGGTTTACGCGCGTGTGCCTTTCAAGGTCCTTTTGCGGAAAGAGAGGAAGAAACTAGGAGGGACCTCCCTCAGTAAGCGATCGAAGCTCATGGGCTAGAGTGGTTTCAGGCTGAAACTTTCAGCCATTTCGAAGTAAACATGGAGAATTTCTGGGCTAGATCTGTGGCCGACCCGTTTACAAGGCATTGCTGGCATCTTTTATTACCCCTACGCTTTTGCGATACTATTCGGGGTCAATTAGCGTTCAACTAGAGTCTATCCAACGCTGCAACAACGCGCTCCATCAAACCAACCAACACATTAGCAAGTGATCAGAGTTCAGACTAAAGCCTAGTAGCGACTGCACCCGATCTCCTCCCCCCTTGGTCCCCGCGATGAATAATGCGCGCGGCTAATGACTCGACGAGGCATCATGGGGGCTCCTCTCGCGCCTGAATACTCCCCCGCGTTTAGGGGGCGCGCGATTTGGCAGAAAGCTTAGATGGGATAAATGTCAGGAATAGAACTCTGTCGGGTCTGGCGCCCTAATGATTCCTTGGAAGCCTGAGCGAACGAACGAACGCGGAAGTCTTTTTCGCGTATCCGATCGTTGAGACAGTGTGCGAAATGACGAGACCCCGTTTCTTGCGAAGCCATCCATAGATGCTTTCCTCAATTCAGAAAGATCTGGGACTAGGGCAGTTTGAATTCTTCGCTCATACTAACTAGTAAGCAACTGGAATGAAAAACGCTTGCGTCATTTCGAATCATGATTCCTAATTGTAAGAGACGAACGCGGAAGTATGGAGGCTAGCTGCACCCATTCTCAATTTGGAAAGATCTGGGTCTGGAGATCATGTTCGAATTGGGGCTTCCGAAGACGCGCTGTCTGAGCCGTTTCATAGTAAGTAAGGTGAATCTGCCAAGCTACGAGGAAGTAGAACTGGGGAGATCGGACTAGAGATAGCGCGGTAGCCAATTCACACCTCGAGAAGGTCATTGAGGCGAGATAGCAAGCGATATGGCGAGACTTTTACCCTTGTAGAGATAGCGAGTTCGTTCGCACCTCTGTCTCTCATCAATAAGAGTGCTCTCTAGACGTTCAAATTCGAGTTCTTGAGCAATATTTTGAATCGCAATGCGCACCTCGAGTCTAGAAGGTCATTGTGATAGTAATGAACAAACATTTATTTACCCGTGCTTCGAACTGTCCCCCCAAATAGGGCTCACGTGTCGATTTTCGGCCACTTGGCTGTAGGAAGAAAAGGGGAAAGAAAGGGGAAGAAAGGGACGAAAGAGAAACCCCGTTTATCAAATTAGCGAGTGGGGGCGCGCTGCGGCGGCGGAATGAAATGCAATTGCACTTTGCGAGCCCTTTTTTCGTCTGACTCTCTTGTTTTCGCGTGCTCTCTCGTCTTTTCTGACCGGAAAATAGGGGGTGAAAAGGAGAAGCACGATGCTCTTTCCCTCTCTAGTCGAGTCGTCGTCGCAACTTCAATCTCCCCCCTCCTTCGCTCACTTTAATTAAGGCAATAAAGCGAGAGAGGTGAATACGTGTGTGCTGTGAGTCTTAGTGAGAAAGTGGCTTGCATGACTTGACATGAATGCCTCTTCTCATTTCGCGTGCTCTCACCGATCAGAGTAGCAAGCCAGTATGTGACTCGAATCGCGAGCTAACTAACTGACACTAGTCTCTTATTTTTTCACTGTCTCTAGTTACTGGATGGGTGAAAGAGCAATCGAAATGGAGAAGGTTGGCAAGGCTGACGCGAGTCTCTCAACTCGGACGACGTCTGAGCATCGTCGATGACGTCAGCAGTTAGGATGCCATTGCAGTCGGGAGTCTGAGAATCGTCTAAACTCTGAAGCCATCAGCATAGGCGATTCTCAGCCTGAAGGGCTTCGTGAAATACTGAGAAACTCTAAGAAGCATAGTAGTTGCTGGAATTGGAGTAAAATGAGGCGTTGATATTTATAAAAGGGAGTAGCAGGCGATGATCGATACCACCACTGTACGAGAACAATAAAGAAAGGGTGAAACGTACCTGAACCCAAGAAAAAATAAAATGAAGTAATTTTAAAAATTAAAATAATATAATTTGCAGCCCTCTGCGACGATGTTCATGCCGTTCCGCAAGTGAAGAAGGGCGATGAACCCCCGGAGGTCCATGATCTGAGAGTGGAGAGCTACACGAAGGCGAATAGTCATGTGAGTTGGGGTTGCTGGCTCGGTTTAGGTATAAGGTTTAGGTATTAGGCTAGGGTTTAGGGCTAAGAAATAGCGCAAAAAAACAGTGAAGAATGGCGATGAGCCACCGGAGGTCCATGATTTGAGAGGGGATTTATACGAAGGCGAATAGTCATGTGAGTGCAGATTTAATAAGAGTGAAGTTCTGATCAGAAAAGAAAAAGGGATTGTTGATTCACTTATGTTTCACGCTTTTCTTATTTGCAAGCAAATCGGCGTTCTTCGATGATTCACTTCTTTGGGCCCTGAGGAAAAATCAAATCATATCGAACGAGTTATTCGTATCACACACTACTAAGATCAATGATCAAATCATCATTACAGGGTCACGAGCACCAACTGCACGTGGACATCTCCTGGCAGATGCCCATGTCAAGTAAGTTAATTATTTAAATAAATAATTAAGTTAATTAGTAAATTTATCCTTATTCATACAGGGGGAAACAAAGAACCGCAGCGCTGTTGCAGATTTGTTCCCTTATCTGTTAGAGATTTCCGCTATTCTGATATCAAACCAGCTGGTGTTACTGATTATTATTGCATGACTCTTCTCTCGCCGCGAGTTTTGCTTGCATGTCGAAATCTTGTGTGCAGAAAAGAAAGTGATCACAGTTATGAATAGACCATGAGAAGTGAAGGAAAAAATGGCATTGCGTGAATGCCTACTCCGGGACCGGAACAACTTCCTGAACCGGGAAATAGATCGTAATTAGCTCATTATTTCTAGTATGAACTACTGTGGTATTACATTTGTTAACTACGGGCTTCCGGGACCGGAGAACAGCTCATCGTTAGCTCATTATATCGCGTAGGGGAAAAGATCGTGCCAATCGACTTTCGCAACACAACCGGGAAGTAGTTTATACCATTACTAATAGCAACCAGGAAATAGCTCATTATAAAAATAACTGCTGTTACGTTGCAACTCATTACGCATTGCTGAGATTAAAAATACGCCGGCGTTCGGGACCGGCAATTGCCATATCCGGGAGTTTCCAAAACCGGAAATTAGCCCATCCGTCGTTTCAGACGATTCCCTCCGTCTTCGTGCGTTCCTTCTGGAGGTCGTGCCAGATGAACCCAATAGAGATACTTTCTGCTACCTACTCAAGGTCTCCGAAAATGAAGGGAGCGACCCATGGGTGGTAAGTTGTTTTTTGTTATTGTTTTTGTAATTTCCATTTTTTCGAAAATAGAGTTTTCTGTGCTCTGAAATTACAAGTGTTTGTTTGTACGTTACCACGTGATCTGTAAAGTACGTAGAACTCGTGCCAAATGCAGACTCTGGTTTCTCCCACCCACTGGGTACCCATTAAAAGTGGGCGGAGTTTGAGCTACCCAGTGGGAAACCATTACCTCACCCACTGGGCACCCACTCCCATTTCACCCACTGGGTACCCAATACCCCACCCACTGGCTACCCATTAGAGTGCCCGTTCCTACCCGTCATCGCTAGCACTCACCTTGCCTATAAGGTCTATTTTTGAAGCCCTCATCGGGCGGCCTCGGATTCGAGTGCTGCCCTACCTACGATCCAAAGTGGTCGTATTTTGGATGTGACTAACCACTCATGGTCTCACCACGTGTGGTTTGGTTACGGTATGGGTACAACTCATACACTTATCGATCAACAATTCCCATCTACCGTACTCTCCCACCCACTGGAAACCCACAACCTCACCCACTGGGTGCCCATAACGCCACCCACTGGGTACCCATAACCTCACCCACTGGGTACCCATAACGTCACCCACTGGGTACCCATAACCTCACCCACTGGTTTGCATGCGCGTCACCCAGTGGGTCAGTTAATGGGTACCCAGTGGGTGGGAGAAACCAGAGGACAAGTTCCTTGTTTATAGAGTCTGTCAAGGACAGATTACCGGGTTGTTTTGTGAACATATGAGGGGAATTTGAAACATGAAACGAGTAGTAGTTCAAACTACGGGTCCAATGAAGAGACCGCAACCATATTTCCAGCTCAAAAAGCGTACCTAGAACGAGCGGGCCCGGCTGTATTTCATCGTCGAGTGAAGGGGAGAGTTCTCCACATCGACCCTCTCTACTAACCAGCGAGAGAGTGCACGAAATTAAGAGACGCTCACCCACATTTCAAACTCTAGTGAATAGCACGCACTCTGAATTCGTTATTAGCATTCGTGAAACGGGGACGCGATGTTTCTTCTTCTCCTTCTCCAATTTTGATGGGTGCATTCAGGCGTTATGAATTTTATAGGAGGTACTCAAGGCGGCGAGACATGTCGGGGGAAAAGAAATGTACCCAGATGGAGCCATAAATGGAACCATAAAATACCCAGATGGAACCCATATCGACCCCATTGCAGCCCCGGTTCCACTTCGCCACCACCTCCCTGTTCTCCTTCTCCTCCAACTACTCCATCCGAGTGAAATCGCTGCCCCGGTCGGTCAACCATGCACCCATGACCCAGAAGAGGGTGACCATGATGAAGGATCCAGGTATGTCTCTTTTTGAATTCTGTTGGGCTCTAGGCGCGCCGGGTTCGGCCTCTTTGTCTTATTCACAAAAAAAATTCATGTGAACATGTACAGGCTCTTTTCGAAATTCAGTAGTTGTGCTCTAGACGCGCCGGTTTAGATTCAATTTCGGTGATTATCAGAATCATGCTGATCTCGGTTCAGGTTACTATAACTTATTTCTTGTAGAAGGAATGCTTACGCAGATTTGTAGGCATAATATGCGCACATGCAGCACCCAAGAAGAGGAAGGCAATCTTTGGCGCCGTTTAGGGCTCTATTTTTCTCCCCTTTCTTCTTCGCCTTTTTATAGTCTGCTCTACTCGTTGTGAACGCGGAACTATATACTCTCTTTCTCCCTTGTACTCCCGGCGTTCCCCCTTCTTATTTTCGCGCAAAAGCCAATTCTTGGGAAATACTTGCGAAAAATATGTGAATGATGCCGATTATTTCAGGCCGCGCCTCCAACGATACGAACCAGTGCGAGGGACCGGGTAAGTATTGTTTCGAAATTCAAAAGTGAAAACAATTAAAACAATGATAACAACAATAACAAACACAAGGTTTAGATTCGACACATGCTGGTATTGTTGCTGTCATTGTTTAGCTAAACCGTAACAACAACAATAGATAGCAATCAACCTGGACATAACGAATATTGATAGTTGTCATTGTTTATCCAAATCATAACAACAATAACAACAACAACCTTCCAGCTTCGAAAGCGGCGGCCAAATGGACGGCATCGTTCCGTCGCATCTTCCTGAACACGATGAGCCGCACGATCAACGTGCAATTCGTGGCGGCGCCCAAGCAGTACTGCTTCGAGCAGTATGAGGTATGTATTATCTGTTAGAATTCAGTGACCCAAAATAAAACGCTCGAGCTGAAAATAGCGGGTATGATAGAGGTATTAATGCGGTGGTCAATAGTGGAACTGTTTTGAGCAGTATGAAGTATGAATAATTGGAGATTTAGTGAAATGATAGGGGTGATAATTCCTTAAGTGAATGGTAATTTTGAGTCTGTTGAGAAGCGCTGTGTAATAGTGTGGTAAATTGTAGTACTGCTTCAAGCAGTATGAGGTAGGATATGGTACTATTCCCCTAGAGACCTGTTTGCGTGGCCGAGATGGATAATATTTTATTATATGGAGGATCTATTGAAGATTCCTGGTGGTAACTGTGCATTGTTATTTCGTGAGCTTCCTTTTTCCTCTTGAGCCCCCACATTCAGCTAAAATTCCTCGAAAACAGTGATACAGTTCCCACGACACTTCCTGGTTATACGATGTAAGCTTTCAAGCTTCGTTTCGCTCGTTCCATTTTGAATCAAAGTGAAGCCGTAAGAGCGTAGGCGCTCGCTCTATTTCGGGGCGATGATGATTGAATTTGTTGAAGTAGGAGAAGATGTTTGACGCGGTCAAGAAATGGCGTGCAATTTCGTATTCCTTGTATATTTCGGAGTTCAAAGAAACAATCCACCCAGTTAGCGATGCATTAGCCAATCCAGAGAGCGTGCGTTAGTGCACTTGTTGACAGTTACGCGGCGTGCCTACGTGCCTTTTCCCTAATGAGAACAACGTGACATCCGCGATTTATTTAGTGTAGCTAGTTTACGTACACGAGATATGACGATATTTTCCATCCCGAGCAAAACAGTGGCTCTAGTGTGGCCTCACCCGGGGAAACCTATCTACGGGCACGTTTCTACGGAGAAATACAATTGAATAATTCAATCCCGAGCAAGCTTTGACTCTTTTCTACCGCGTGGCAAGTGAGCTGAGAGTCCACTAGGATTAGCCGAGTATCTCACACCCTCTCTTCTCTTTCTCGTCCTTTATTTCTTCGCTCTGACATCCAAGCGCAATTCAATTGGCTCAGAGGATGCATGTGCTGACGCTGACAGGGAATAGGGCTGCTCTTATGGACTCCCTGAGTAAAGTGCGAACTACGTAAAGTGGACGAATTTCCGTATTTCAAAGCTTTGCTTCTTTCTGACCCGCGTCCTCGCGCACCCAAGTCATAGCCAAAAATTGGCCCTAAAGCAGCGCTGAAACATCAACGACATCAGTCTCGTGTTTTCTCCTCCCTTCATCTCGTGTTTGACTTTCAGAAATGCGTATGTGCCGCGATCGAATTTCAGCCTCGCGAGAGGGGAAAAGGGAGCAAGAGCAGAGACTAAACAACCAAAAAACGGGAAGAACGGGGGCAAAATTGGAGGTTGAAAACAAAAACAACAACAACAATAACAATAACAATAACAATAACAAATTGCAGGTGCGTCTACTGAACACAGAAGGCATGGAGCTGCTGCACGCGCACATCGTCGAGGCCAAGGTAATTGTTTTTAGTAGTTAAGTAGAAGAAAAGTCACAAGTATGCTTCACAAATTCTTCATCACAAGAGATTAGAGTGAATATTCGATCAATAGACCATTTGCATTTGAAAACAATATCCTGTCCTAACATCGAATTCCGTCCTGAGCGGTTAATTAGTTAATTAAATTATTAAATCCCCAGGACCTGAAGGAGTCGCACGAGAACGGCGCGATCATCTACTTGGGCGAGCACAATTTCACGGATCTCGAGGTAAAAAATGTTTTCAAACGCTGTCAATTCGTCGAAAACCCGTCAAAATCGTGGTTGATGCCGCTGAAAATAGGTGATGAAAATGCAACCAATCTCCAGGTGACAGCGGCTCACATTTCGATCCTAGTCACCAGGGCTTTTGAAGAAAGTTCAATGTAGTCGAGTTTCGAACAGGGATTTCTCGGTTGGAAATGATAAAATAAATAAACAAAATAATAAATAATGAAATATTTGCAGTACGACACGGACTACATCCCCTCCGTGCTGCCCGTGGAGGCCAGCTCGACCGGGAAGTGAGTGCACGTTTTGGAAAAGTTTGAATGAAATTGTGGATTTTATGGTTCAATAATGGCCTTCCAGAGTGAGAGATTCTTGACAGCGTTTTGCGCTCTTTGATGTTGGGAGAAATGATCGAACAATTGAGCTTCGATCGTTTCAAGAAGTACTCGTGAAACCTATCCGAACTCTTTTTTTTGCAAAAGTCTTTTAATTATTAATTAAATCAAATAAATTAAAGATGTCTGTGCCCGATTGACGATGCGTCCGACCCGCACGGCGTGTGCAGTTGCATCGCAGCGGACTGGAAGAAGATTCGGCTGACGGGTAAGTGTGGGGGGATTACGGAAGTAGGTGGATACGGTAGGATACTGTAGAAGTATTTTCGAGCAGATTACGGTGTGGATACGGTTGGATACTAATGTGTATGACTGAGACTAACAGTAACTAGTGAATGAAGTCTAGTTGGTGAACTAAGGATAGTTGGGAAGTCAGAACAATGAATCAATAGTGCCCTTGCAGCCCCTCCTCTGCCTACAGCAGCAGCAACCACTCAGCAGCCGAGTATTGCCAAGGTATTCGGATTGACCGCCTCATTTATTTACACCGTTTCATCCTGTTATTTTATTACTAATAGCTAAAATACAAACTCCAGCAATTCAAAAGAAATATTTTGTTGAAAATAGGCCGTCAATGCTGCTTACTGCAAAAACTCGAGAATTTGTAAAAATTGTTAATCTGTCGCAGGAATCCGACTCGACCTATCCCGTGCTCTCCTTCTTCGCTCTGGTCGTCTTATTCCTTTTCTTGCTTCTGTTCGTCGGCTGCATACTCTACTATCTCCTCGTCAAGTATCGATCGAGAGGAAAGGTGAGAGTTATCTTAAGAAGAATCCAAATTTCCCTTCCCATAACACTGACTAAACTGTCGACTGAATCGAAGAGAAGGATTCTTGAGTCGACTAGGAACCCTGGATGACAATACAATTTAATAACCATGATTTTAAAATCAATAAAAATAAATAATTCTCAGCTGGTCCGCACTCGCTTCGTCACTGACACCCAGACAGAGTACCTGATCGACCCGAGACATCCTGTCGTGTCGTGCAGTGAGTATATTAGTTATTGTTTATTTATTATTATATTACACTATTATCTAATTTACAAAATAAGCATCTAAATGCTGTATTTTGCTTTGGGTTGAAATGTGTTCCACGCGGTCCATTAGAGAAGAGAGAGCGCTCTTCATCCAATATTATTAACAAAAAAATAAATATTCGAGGGCTTTGCTACAACATTTTCGCTCTCATTTATCTACAAATCGATGAGATCTCGTCGGTTGGAGAGGCCGAGAGAGCACGTGAAATCGAGAGAGTCACTTCATCCCACCTTCCAGACTCCTCCTGGTCCGTCCTCATCGTCTACGCGCACGATTCGACCGCCCACGAAGCGACGGTCCTCGCTCTCGCCGAGTTCTTGAGGGACTCATTCAACATCAAAGTGCACGTAAGTCTGTCACATTTTTGACAGGGCGACGATTAGCAAATCGCACCACCGCACCACCACACAATCATAAATATTCAGATCGATCGATGGGAGCAGGATGAGATCGAGTCGAACCTGCACGATTACATCAACAATGCCGTGCTGAGAGTGGATAAGGTGATTTGATTATTTCACTTGAATTTGGAATGAACGATGTCCAATAATTTTTAAAATCGCGAGTGAACTGATATTAGAGTTCCGAATGCTGAAATGGCAATGAACTGAGAATCAAACATACCAAAAACTAGGGAATGGATCCGCAAGACATAAAACACTATTTCAAATGTATCATAAATTCACCGCCCTCGTTCAGATTCTCATCATCAACTCGGTCGGTGCCTACTACCGTCTCCAAGCCCGCTCCAGAGGCGAACCACTGGAGAGAATCATCTCTCCCAGCCCTCTCGATAGACTGTTCGAGGCCCAGATCGACATGGCACTGCAGTGAGTGCAATCTTTTACCTTTTACCTTTTTAACCTTCTTCACAATCAATATAACCCTCTTTCACAGGTTCCAGATCCTTTTTCACATTTGGCTGTTCCCGATAGAGATTAAAAATATAGGTTTCTTCATGAATTGATATATTCATTTCTTTGAATTTTACCGATTTGTTTGGGTGTTCGCCTCCTAGAAACGAATAAAATCAATTCCAGACACGCCCGAGTGATCTCCCTTCGCTTCTCGTACACACCGTCCTCGAGCACCCTTTTCTCCCTCTCACCGCTCCTGCAGGTGAGATCACCGTCAAAATCAGAATTATGCTATAATCCTTGGCGAAATCGTAACAAATACTCTAGCAGCTCCATCTTGATAGTATACAACAACGCTAACACCGTTCCTTTTACCTTTAGTACCAAAGATATGACGAGGAGTAGAAGAGTTGATCAGTTCATCGACACCTTTGAAAAGGCTCTCGTGATACAAATTCTGTCCATTTTCAGTACTCTGTCCCGGAGAACCTCCCTCTCCTCCTATCCGCACTCACGGAGAACAGCGCGAGAAACGATCCGAGGTGAGCAAATGGAATTATATTTTCCTTCCCATTCGATCCGGATGAATGGCATATTCATCGAGTCGGTATTGCACAAAGCATGAATTCGAAGTTGTTTGGCAAAAATCGGATATGTTTCGTACCTTCCTCTTACGAAGTGAATAAAAGCGAATTCAATTGAGTGCACTGTCGCAATATCACTAAAACTTTTCCCATCCGCCCCCCCCCCCACAAACTCATCCCTTTCCCATTTCAGACTGATGGTCGGAGGCGCGGGCGGATACGATCCGGGGCTGGACAAGCTGCGCAGCTGCATCACTCGCATGCAGAATGCGATCGACGCGGACCCTGAGTGGTTAGTTTGATCTTTGACCTCTGCTCGTTAGCTAGTTGAAATTTTGCTTGACTGAATAGGTTTCACCCATTCCTCTTAGCGAGTTGCCGATGAGCGAATTCAATGCATCGATGGTCAATTCTTCACAAATTAATTAATAATTTTCTAGGTTCGAGAACTCACATCGGCGCGTACCAGTGCGCGCCGTGGGACCAGCTGCGGCGATCGCCACGCCGCCTGCAGTCGGCAGCCCGGCTCGGGCTGCGCTGCCGCAGCAGCCGCTGCTCGTGCAGCCAAAGGAGGCGAGCTATTACAACTACTTCATTGAAGATCTATCTCTAGCATTCTGAAGAGTGCTTACATAGAAATTAGTCAAATTCTTCCTAGTTTTACACTACGACGACGTTTCCTAATCTTCGCCTTTCAGGAGCCCGCCCTCCTTCCGCCGCTCGACTCGGGCATCGCCGAGTCCTCCTTCATCTCGGAGGAGCAGCAGCCGGAGCCGGCGATCAGCCATCCGGCGGCTACCGTACCCACAGACTCGGGCGTGGTGCACACCACACCACCGCAGGGTACGGTAGACGAGAATGAAGAGGAAGAAGAAGAGGAGGAGGAGCAGCAAGCCTCGACCTCGCACGCTGCAGCGGTGCCCGCCAAGGGCGAGGAAGGTACGTGCGGTGTGGTGGTGGTGCGATTTACTAAAGGTCGCCTGTCAAAAATGTGACTGGAACGCTTGCAGATGCGGTTGAGGACTCGGCTTACCATTCGGGGTCGCATTTACACGATGATGAGGAAGGAGTGGAGGCGATAGAGATGAGCCGAATGGAGGGAAAGAGGAGAGGAACGGAAGTGTCGGACGATAGTGGCAAGGATGAGGTAACTTACAACTTGTTACAACTTACAACTCACAACTTGAGGTAACTTGTTAGTGATTATTTTCGAAATGTTTATCGGATGAAATGGACTCCCATTGAAAGCACAGCAATGCTTACGATATGAACAGACGGTGAAACATATTGGGACACACCACTCGAGTGCGCAAGGAAAGACGAGGTTTCTTAAAGGTCGCCGCTTTGCAGACATCCTCAGAGGGCGAGCGGACGGAGGACCTGAGCGGGCGATTGCCGCCCCAACGGATAGAGCACGCTCTGCGGGCGAAGGTAAGCCACGCCCCCCTTTTGAGTACACGACGGTCGACGTTTCCTAATCATCCCCTCAGTACAATTTTTCAATTTTGCAGGCAAAAGGCGACGAGCTCGAAACGGGCGACTCCGGTCTCATATCCGACTTCAACTCTGGCCTGGTAGAGAACTACTAAGCCGCGCCCCCTTCTCCCCGTGGCTCCGCCCACTCTAATAAGCTCCGCCCACTTTCCGCCACACATGTACATTCCTAACCGGCCCCTTCCCCCTCCCGCTAGCCCCCAATTACTGTATTTATCGCGCACATTTCAGCAAATACGCAGGCCATTCAAACGTTTTCAATGTTCATTTAGTGCAAAGACAGATTCTATTCGGATAGCCCCTAATATAGCACCCACAGAGTATAGCCAGATGATCCACATGCATAGTAGGCGATTATTGTTGTAGCATGTGGTGCGATGGGTGGTGATGTTTCCCAAACGTCGCCCCCCGTGCTGCACCACTGCCCCTCTTCCTGTTTCCTCCACACCCACTAAGCTACGGGTCGCTCGCCTTTCCCTACCGATGATAGTGTTGGATTAAAAAAAAATTATTGTATAATGTATGATAACCGCCCACCGTATTGCACACATGTAGCCACCACACCACACACCACCACACTCATACACGATGTTTATTCTAGTCCGGGTCCGTAAAATGGTTCCGGTCGTGTAAACCTGGTTCCGCCGTCTCCTCAAACTCCATTCTGGTCCCTCCCTAATCTTCCCTTTCCTGTCATTGACTCCGCCCACTTTTCCAATAATCGGCACCGTTCAATCAGGTTCACTACCACAATCATCAGTCGTTGATGCTTATCTCCCCGATTTATACTGTATACTTATTTTATAATTATTGGTTCCGGCCTGCATCAATCAATCAAAATCCACTGATCTCACAATCTTGTTTCGTATACATTTTTGTTCTTGTGTCGTGCGAGAAAGATTCGTTTTTTGAGAACGAACTTCGGGATAAATGAAAGGTACGCTAAATCGAATTGTGTTGAACATTACATTGACAAGTGTTGAAAGACAAAGAAGAAGAAAAAGTATCTCGTAATCGAAATACTTGAAAGGAAGCGAAGAAGATTCTCACATTTCCACACAAATTTTCAATGAATACAATGTTAATCGACATAACATTAAATCTTTGTTGTATATCAAACATGCTCCCCCCACAGAAAAGTATATCAAACATGCTCCCCCAGTCGAGTCTTTCTTGAACAATCCTTTGAGTAAATATTTTTTTTTAAAAGTTTAAAGAAATTCGTTGCTCTTCGATGAATCGGCGATTTTTCACAAAATTTACCCATTGGCAACACTTCCTTTCTCTATCACTATTCCAAGCCCCTACCAAAGAAAGAAACAATTCATTCTACTATTAAAATTTCGCTCAATTTCCCATTTGTTGTATAGCATTTAATCGAATATTTCTTGATTTTTTTCTACGGCTTAACCAACATACTATGAGCGATTCCCATAAGCAAGTCATGGACGAAATTGAACACTGGAGAAATAAAGTGAGTTTTGATTGACTTTCAAAAGCAATTGGCCATTTCAGGCCCTTAGCTTCGCTCGAAGTGATCCGCTTGGTCATCTTTTGAAGGACTCTCTTGAATTGATTCAGTCTGTGATGATGACTGGATCAAATATCAAGGTCAGTCAAACCTTTTCGCTATGCAAAAATAAGGGTTCAAAATAAACTATATATAAACTATATAAAATATGGAAATCGAAATATAGTTTCAGACCCTTCCCATAAGAGTCAAAGCGCTATCGTTGGAATGCGAGACTGCAATGACCGAGGACCGGAGTCTGTGAGTTTAATAACGATTTCCTGTTTGGAAATTGACCGATTATTCTTTGATGTTACCGACAACATTTAGAAATGACAATGAACGCTTGCTTCACTACAGCACTGTACAGGCAATGTGCGCGCTACTCAGCTCAGGAACTGGAAAGAAGAGTAGCGAAAAGGAAATAAAACGTGAAGATGTCGACGTAAGTTCAATTTATTCCTTGAGGTTTGTAACAGATCAATCGATGAACTTTTTCAAGAGGTTGGTCCTATTAAGGCGATTTCGGCCACTTCTCTTTTTCATACTAACCAACGCACTGATTTATTATCGATTCCAATTACTTTTATTGAATTACAGGGAGAAATGGAATACGGCATTGATGATCCGCGTGAAGTCGATGTTGATGAAATGAGCGAGAATAAAGTCCAGCAGGAATCTAGCGATGCTGAGGAATTGACAAAGAACGTTTCTCCTATTGAGGATTCCGAGTTATCCGAAACACCCAGAACCCGAGTGCGTTACATCAATTTTGAGATAAAAATATGAAAATTGTTTATTTAATCGCGTCTTTCAGGGTTACCCGACTCGTGTTTCTTCTTTGCTCAAGAGTAATGTGCAAATCAACTCTCACAGAGTCAGCGCAGATTTGCCGAAAGAATCAGTTTTAGGTTCTTTTTATTGTCTGCCTATCTGATTATTTTATCGCATAATTTCAGGAACAAGGCGTTTTCAATGCAATCAGTGCGATAAAACCTACACACAGAAGTGTCAGGTCAACTATCATTTCCGAAAAATTCACGGAGTCAAGCAAAGCATGAAAAAGGCGAGCAATCAATGCATAGATTGCGGGAAGATTTTCAAAAGGTCAAACGATTTGGTCGTGCACAGTCGTATTCATACAGGCATGTTTATCGATCGTGAATATTTATATAAAATTAACTTCAGGAGAAAGGCCATTCGCATGCAACGAATGCGGATTGACGTATAACCAGAACAGCGCCCTCAACAAACATAAACGCAAATTTCATTGAGTAATTCCATTCGATTGTGATTGTGGAGATGAATTTGCAATGCGAGCTCATTTTTCATGCTGAATAGAACAGTTCATGATTTTATTGACTTATTTTCATCATCGTATTTCATACATTTTTTTTCATTTTGCAAATAAATTTGAATTGTTTTTGATGTATTGTTGAATAAATATCTTTCTGAATATCTATATTTCAAATATCTGCAAAAACGTATTTCTACGAGAGATAATAAACACATGCGCTAGCCGACAACGCCAGAAGTATTGCCATCATCCTTGGAGTGCTCGTTGTATTTTAATATGATGCCCACAAGCAACTCTTCCTTACTTTGTACCTCGCATCGAGCGCGAACAGAAAAAAAAACAAATTCAAAACTACCCTCTATTTTTTTTTGCCTTTTTTTCTCATTTTTCTTCACGTTTCAGAACATTATCTACACGAATATTGCAACTCAGTTTACCGGCCCGATAATGAGCGATCATCCAACGGACGAAATTGAGCACTGGAGGAATAGAGTGGGTTGTCTTTTTGTCTTGTCTCGTTCTTCAATATGTTTGTACAGAAATTGATAATCGTAGCAAAAAACTAAATCATTTTTAGGCCCATAGTTTCTCTCGGGTTGATCCGATAGGCCATCTCCTGATGAACTCTCTTGAATTGATTCAGTCTGTGGTGACTAACGGATCGAGGGACAAAGTTGGTCTAACCTTTTTATTGTTGAAAATATTAAATAAAATATGCAATCAATAATTAAAATCAGACTCTACCGAACAAAATCAAGGCGCTATCGGAGCAATGCGAGAATGCAATGACTGAGGATCAAAATGAGTGAGATATCGATTTCCATCATGGCACACACGATGATTTTTCAGTTCTTTTATATCTCCAACAATATTTTAGACATGATAATCACCGATCTCTTCACTATGGTACAGTACAGTCAATGTGCGCACTATTGAGTTCATTGGCGGGAAAGAAGCAGAAAGGATGGGACAAAAAAGCTCGCAAGGTGAGTATAATAAATTTAATGTAAAGATGATCTGATCGATATCAGTTTGCCTCTTCTCTCTCCTGAGTGCTCGTTTAATATGATAATTCAAATAAATTAATTGCAGAAATTCACACAATGTGAGAATAATAATGTCACTGAAGAAAACGTGGATGTAATTATTGATCCAAGCAGAGATTCACTGGTCAATGCTAAAAACTCGGCAAAGAAAACCCAGGTAAAATAGGAGGAAAATATAACGATTCCTGAAAGACACATAACTGTCGTCTTCCAAAAGCATTTTTTCAGCGCAAGTCTTCCCCTTTGCGCAAGTGTGATTCGAGAGTCAAGCCAAAGCAATTCAGTAAATCTTTGCGGAACGCCAGAACCAAGAAATTAGACAGAAGAAAAACGCTCAATGTACAGGGAAATCCTCTGCAATGTCAAGAGTGCGGGAAGATGTTCAGGAGCAATTGTTATTTGCGCGTGCATAGCCTTGTTCATACAGGTTCGTTGGGCTTTTTCTACATCCGCGCTGGGCCCCGCCCCTTTGGCTCCACCCCCTCCAAAGAGGGTGCGGGAGGGGGGCGGTCATCAAGTGTGAGATTCAATGAACGTTTATCGAATAATTATATGCTCAAAAGTTCAGGAGAGAAACCATTCAACTGCAATCATTGCGAGAAAACTTACAATCAAAGCGGCAATCTCTATCGTCATCTGCGCAATGCGCATGGAGTGCAGGAGATTGAGGGCAGAAGAAAGACACAAGATACTGTGAGATACGGTAACTGGGAATATGGTAGGGATAAGGAAGAGCGGTTGGGGTATTGGTGGAACTGACGTTCACCATGAGGTTTATAACCACTACTAGTAGAGCTTTGTTGAAAATCAGGACTTTTCACAGCGCTCGTCTTTTGAAGATGTCTCGTTGGACAGACAACGCAGGCAGGAGTTGGCTGATTTTGAGGAATCGATGAGTGATGATGCAGCTAGCGGAATTGAGGATTTAGAGTTGGCCGAATCACCCAGAACGCAGGTACTTAGTTCAAGTATGCTGAGAAATACATACATAAAAATTGTTCATTCACTAATATCTTTTAGCGCAACACTTCTCGTGTTTCCACCTTGCGCAAAGATGATGCAAGAACCAATGAAGACTCACCGAAATCAATAAAAAAGAACGTCGATAGAAGAAAAACGCTTGATGTACTGAAAAACCCTCTGCAATGCCAAGAATGCGGAAAACATTTCACGAAACCATCTCATTTGCTCAGACACAATCGTGTTCATACAGGTTCGTTATTTATATGCGATACTCAACTACCAAAATGTACACAATTTCAGGAGAGAAACCATTCAACTGCAATCAATGTATACCGAAATCTCTAACTTATTATAGAGAATAACGGTTGTGTGGTGTTCGCGGTGTGATTTGGACCAAGAGAATTTAATAAACAATATTCATTAATTACACAAGGAACAAATAATGGGGTGAAAGATGACGAAAGGAAGTTGA
>LS485534.1:0-11760 GCA_900490705.1 Pristionchus arcanus
TTTTATTCAACTGCGACGGCAGAAAGCTTTGGAATGGCGGCATGTGATGGGGCTGTAATTTGATAGAGAAGTGCTATTTTTTAAACATGAGAACACTCTCGTTGTTGCAACATCGTATTTCATGTACCATTTAATAAACGTTTAATTACTTGAAAACTAAACTATTATAATTGTTATTAATGCTTACTCTGACAATCGCTTGTATGATCTCGAGTACTGTGCGCATCCGAGGCATTTCACGTCTAACGATTGTAATTGCCTGAAGAAATTATCACCAGATTTTTAACTCGTTTGCGAATTTTACTGCGTTAAGATACGCAAATGAGTTTAAAATATTACTTCTTTCATATCCGGCGCAAAATCAGGCCGATTCTTCTCAATAGCATCGCACACCGTCAAGCAGTAACCAACGGTTATGAAGTGCTTGCGTCGCTCGTATTCCTCCGTTGATTCGCCCTTGCAGAAATAGGGATCGTACGGACGGAAGGGAAGCAGACTGGATGTAATAAGAATTATTGGAAAAGGCACATGCAAATTGAGTGAATAAATGCTCTTACGTATTCGTTATTTTAGTCAGGTTCGGAATGTGCCATTTCTGTAGTTTGGCTAATGCCAAGCCAATGTGTTCGCGCGCCGAAGGCCATTCCGGAATGAATGTATTGCATCTGACGGGTAGAAATGAAGAATTGAACAGATCAACTGACCTTTAACAAGTATAAAAAGAAACTTACTCGAGAATACTATCAAAGTACTCGCCGAAGCTCCAGCAACGGGGAGAATTTGGAGACATTTGGAGGGACAACAACAAATTGGTTTCCCTTCTATTTGAACTGGTTGTATGCGTTTATCTCACTCGGGAATCAAACAATCTGTGCCACAGGGTGAAAATGATAAGGAGTGATAAGCCGTTGAATAAATTCAAATGGAAGAAGTCTAGTGGCAGTGCCGTACCATGCGCATTTTTAGATCGAGTAATGAAGGAGGAGGATTTTGGATTTGTTCCCATAGACGCAAACGGGTTTTCAAAAATAGAATCTTTATCGAGAAATTCAGGGGAAGGGGGGGGGGCAACGAAAAGTATGATTTCGGTGAATAAGTTTACTGGAGTAGCTCCTGTCGCGCGAGAATCGCGCGTCTGCGCGAGCTCCAGATTTCGGCCAGATCTTTCTTGGTTATTTTTGTCTCAGTCTCATTCGAGCACGCTTCGATTAGCTCCATCCACCAGTTGTAGGCCCTCTCGGAGACGAGACCTTTGCGAGCCTGAAATTTTTTTTCGGTTTTCAGCCAGATTCACAGCAGATTTCAAGTTGGAAAAAAATTGCACTTCAAAAAATACAAGAATAAACACGTGAAATAGGTTGCTTACTGCTTTGATATGCCTCAGAGACGAGAGGTGTTGGCACATCGATACCGCTCCACTCACGGACGTATTGCAGTAGGCGCAGCGATGGCTGCGGTGCCCCTTCTGAAATGAGCGGAAATGATAATTGATAAAAATATCAACGAAAAAACTTAATTTAAAAATATTCAAAGCACACCTCATCAGGTTCAAAGAAATTCTTCATTAGACGCGATAGCTTGTTCGAATTGCACCGTTCAACAGCGGGTCCGAATTGTCCAAGAAGCTTACTGACATCTTTGGAGGCAACTGAAATAATATTATTCTTAATTATTATAATATTTTTTTAGAATTTAAGATTTTTTTTTGCAAATCACTCACTCGCTCCCTCATCTCCTTCGAACGGCCGAAGAATGTCGAATGGGTCGAAAGCTTCTTCTGATATGAGATTGTGCTGCTTCTCAAGAGGTTTCACGACGGCTATGCTCTTGCTTTTGTGTGCTTTGCTGACTACAGGCTGAGGTGTCATGTGAGTTACTGGGTTCTTGGCTAAGATAGTTTTCTCCTCCTTCTTCTTGTGAGCTTTAGCTGTGAAAGTCCGAAGCTTCTCCGACTTCATCTTAGTGATCTTCTCAGTCTCGACGACGTCTGCCACCTTTTCCTCTTTAGAATCGACGGTCGATAGACTCTCCCGGCTCTTTGCCAGTCCCGCATCTCCCGATGACAGTGACAGTGAAGATGAGGAGAGAATTGGAGATGAGCAAGAAGAGTAGGCTGAGGAATCGGATATGGGAGGGTCTGAGACGGATTCTTCGGTTTCACGTTCACCCTCAACCACCGAGCAGATCTCCTGAAAATTTTGAACAGTTATGCAATTGAACCTGAACATTTATGCAATTAAACAAGAAATTTGGCGGGAAAATAATGAAATAACGGTGTGAATATTGAAATTTTACCTTATAATATTTTTCAAAGTCGTCATCCTCTTCTCCCCACAGTGAAACAGTAGAAGAGGTGCTGTCCTCTTCCAGGGATTCAGATTCCGAATTCCGACGACCATCATCACCAATTGACAACGCAGTACT
Organism: Pristionchus arcanus; assembly: GCA_900490705.1. Classification (NCBI taxonomy): domain Eukaryota; kingdom Metazoa; phylum Nematoda; class Chromadorea; order Rhabditida; family Neodiplogasteridae; genus Pristionchus; species Pristionchus arcanus. Next base: position 2,425 of record LS485534.1, read on the forward strand.
GCTAGCTTCAACAACACTACGAGCGATGTCCCAGCCACCCAGCGCAAGAATGCAGGCTTCCAGCTGAACCATAATTATTATTTCCACGAAAATAAAAATAAATAAATAAAAATAATGAAATTAAATAAAAATAATGTTTACCTGTGCGAGATCTATCAGCGGTTCCTCCTCACTGTACCGCGTTGCAGGACGATACAGTTCATCCTGTGGAATGTTCGACGTGAGCGAGTGAATTGGCTGTAAATTTCTTAATTAATTTTTGCGAAAATATCGCGAAAGGTGTACCAGTGTATTGAAAAGCGAAAGAAAAAAGCGTGAAAAAACTCACCCTAGCGATGAATTGGATGGTCTGAAGAAGGGCTCGAAGCCGAGGCAGCTCGCGATGCACTATCTCAACTGCCTGCAAAAATAATTTACCTATTTTAGCGCATGATCCGTTCACAAATCGCACTTTACACAATAAAACTTCCAAACCAAAGAAGAGTAGAAATCTACTAAAAAACGAATCGGCTACCAGACTCAAGTTATGAACAGTCCACGGGAACAAAAACCACGAAAACTCACCAAAGAAGGATCCTCCGCATACTCAGGCCGATTCTTCTCGACCGCATCACAGACGGCATGAAAGTATCCCCCAGAGACGAAGTGTTTGCGTCTTTCGTACTCGAGTGTAGTCTCATCAGGATGAGAGGGAGGGAAGAACGGACGGAAGGGAATCATGCTGGAATTCAATTATCTTTCTCTGCCCAATTTTTGTTCTTTCCTATGTTCGATAGCTCACTCAATTAACTCACGTATTGGTGACTTTCGTCAGTTCAGGGACGATCGTTGATTGAAGTCTCCAGAAGACGCCGTCGATGTGATAGCGAGCAACCTTCCAGTTTGGAGGTGGCAGGTTGAGACTGATAAAAAACAATTAGAAGTGAATCCAACAGTGAAGCGTTTTATTAGAGATAGCAAAGGGTTAATGCACAGACCGGGAATCGAACCCGGGGCTTCCGATTACCGGGCAGGAGTTCTACCACTGAACTACCTGTGCACCTGTGCTATCTCATCTCTGGGTGAATGATACTCTCATTTGGAGTCATATTGATCCTTCGCAACGCGGATACATCGTATCACTGCGCACCGGGGTAACAACGTTACTAACACCAGTTTTAAGGCGTCGGATTGATGGAACATATCAGAATAAATTTTTTTACAGTGAAGCGAAAAATTTACAGTGAAGCGTTTACTTACTCAAGGATTTGATCAAACAACTCCCCGTAGCTCCAGCACTGAGAATCGAAGAGGCTACGCATTTTCATTCGCAAAAAAAGCAGAGAACCAATTCGTAGAACCGTTCAGAGTTATAAAGCCTTGGTGAACGGAAAGACCCAGTTTCTTCCCAGATCGGAAGCCCGGCCTTTCCCTAAAAGTGAATAACTCATCATGTTAGCAGCTTGCCCAGAGGGTTAATGAATTTTCTCAAATTCACAAATATGCAATGTTTATTTACAAAACAACATAACATACAGCATTTATGAGTAATAAGAGGCACATTATGAAAATACTGCAATGAGTCGGAATTAATTGTACGAACACATCCCGAAAGAAAAGAAAACTGTCATCATTCAGCAGATCATATCAAGAACATGAATAAATAAACTTTGATGAAATTCGTTGATGATGTTCTGCTACAATTCGTCTCTGTTCGAGTCCGAGTCCGAGTTGAGATATTCGTAGACCATATTCAAGCTCGCAAGGCTTTCCTCTGCTCCTTCTGCAAAGAGTTTATTTTTTATTCACTATTTTCCATTTTTAAGTCGGTAATAGACTCAGAACGAAGATTCGAGTTAACCTGCCGTCTCAATTCAAATACATTCAAAAAGCTAACCGGGTAATTGAGCAAGTGTATCCATGGAGTAAGTAACAATTTTTTTCTGGAAATGAATAATCAAGCTTTTTTCAGAGGATAGTTCCAATAATCGTGATCTACAAAACGTACCATAAACCCCTTCAAAAATCGTGCTTCCGTGCCCAATTCGGATGCAAGCGCGTTGAGAATTCCTAAATATAATATTAATTTTATTTTTTATTACGGGCACTGTACATATTCAAATAGGGAACTGATTTAGATTTTCTTTTCCTAGCGGGAAAAATTCACCTTCGCCCGTAATCGCGGATGCTTCATCCGTGGTTGCAGTATCAACTTCCGTAGGAGCTGCTTTTGGTTCGGCCTGAAATTATTACTTTTATTCACAAATCCTTCGAAACAGCGATGTAATCGCGGACAAATCGGAGCGTGTGAGAGAAAAAAACGCTAAATGAAGAAACGCGATTTCACTCACCTCCACTGTATTTGTTGTTGCTTCTTCCTGACCGTAAACGATGCCCATTGCAAGCAATGCAAGGAGACAGATACGGAACATCATTCTTACTGGCGGAAAGTGACACGATGAAAACTGTGATGTAAATGTTGCCGAAAAACAGGCGACACGTCCCTCACAAATTTACGTAATCTGACCACGGGAAGTAGTGGTGAAAACATCCATGTATTCGAAATCGGAAGCCAAACAGAAATTTGCTTCATGATCGAAATTCAACAAATCCCCCCCCCCTTTGTACTCGAATCAACCTGAGTAAATGTTGTGGTGAGATGTGAAATGCCATCCATCGCTTGGAAGTTAGAATATGGGACATTCTTTGAATGAAATTGAGAAAGATCATGTAAGTATTTTTATTCAACTTAAAATATATAGACCGGAGCATCTTAGGGTACTCTTCGTTGAGGTCACATCAGCGTAGGAGATGCGAATATGTGGGCCGGTTGACAGTAATCGAGAGGTAGTTCGGATTCCTCTATTGTCATGGATGTAGCACTCTTCGTCAGCTCTTTGGCGGAACGATCACATCGGAAGGGGAAGTACGTGTTAACGGGACTTGGTGCGGACTGCACACGTGCAGTTGTCTTGCAGTTTGTATTTTCGCATGGACTTCTTGATCCAGTTGAGGGTTCGCGATCGAGATGGTGTAGGCATCTAAATGTGAATGTGAATAATAGGCACAGGCGAAATACAAAAAATGTAACTCTATAATGATTGTCAATGTTAGGAGGGAGATCTTGTCGACAGCTATATAGAGGAAAACGCACGCGAAATAAAAGGACGCACAGACGCGCTCATTCGAGACGCGTTATTTTGAAATGAATAATCGTAAGCGTGGACCTGCACATCATTATGATGTGCGTGTTCAGTGAAAAGGGGGGGGGGTGAGGAGTAAGTTTGAAAAGAAAAGTAGTGGAGAAGAAAAGATGTTGAATATTGGTTTTAGTGCAAATCAAGTACAATTTATTCCATTCATCAGCAACAATTCAATTAGAACAATAGTGTCTTCAAGAATGTGCATCTTGCGCTCTTCTTCAATCATTCCAAAATTGAACACGTCATCCGTCTGGTAGTAGCCCATCGTCATCGCTTCTAGTTACCGACTGATGCAGCGAAGGAGAACACCGAAAAGCGAGGCACGTGATTTTCTGCAAAATCGCTTGATAAAATTGTTGAGAAATTGCAACTTTTTTGCCTGTGAAAGTAGTCGAGTAACCGTACCATTTTCACAAGGACATTCTTAGCAGGGAGAACAGGATCGCGTGATGCGACGATTTTCGTGCATCGCTACACAAATCTTCAACTCGATCGAGATCGTTCAACGTTAGTCCATATTCGAGTCTAATAGCAATCTTTCTGAACATGATATACTAGGGTTGCCGGTTCGAGATCGGTTTCGGTATTACGGCGCGAGAGGGGCGGTATGTAAAGAGGGTACGGTAATACCGCATCCTCTTTGCATACCAAAAAGGGGAGAGAGTAAAGGGATTGAGGAGAGAGAGGAGAATGATGCGGTATTACCGCACCCTCTTTACATTCCGCCCCTCTCGCGCGGTATTGCCGATACCGAACCTGCAACCCTATGATATACTGTCATGGCTCTAGGTTACGAACGGGTAGAAGATGGATTTATTATGGTATTTTTTTTCATTTCGCCGAAACATGCTATCGATTTTTTGGGATAAATAAAACAAACCACGGAATGGAAACGATCCGAGCGACACGATGACGTGTAGCCAGAATTGCTTCTGAATGCCGGGTCGTTTATATAAACCTGAAATGGATACCAATTGCCATTCCCCTTCAGAAAGAGTATGGAACTACTCCCTGAGATCTCCAGTTTGAGTTTACTTGTAGGGCAACTTACCAGTTGTTCTTGCTTGTTGCATCTTTTGACGTATCGCTTGGATTCATCTTTTGACTCCGTTCATCAATCAAGGGCGAGATGGTGTAGAGATCTAAATTTTAAAAATAATAGACAAATAGAAGAGACAAATAGAAGAGAGCACCACAAGCAACAAGAAATATAATATGAAAATGAGAAGAGCGTCTGCCGAACTAAATTTATAGAGAAAATAACGCGCGAAATTAAAGGACGCATAGACGCGATGATTACGCTAAAAAGAAAGTGAGATATTAGAAGGATAACACGGGTCTCCTGTAAGAACGTAGGAGTGCATTCGACAGAAAAATATAATTTGTCTTCGATTTCGCTGAAAATTGTTTGGGTAGCTAAAGTGAGGCAAAAGTAAAAGTTGATCCACTTTGTTTGCCGAAATTTGCATATTATGCAAATTTTTTACTTCAAACTTCAAAAGGATGTATCTCGCTTCGTTTTTCACCTACAATGTTCTAGCTTTCCTAGATCGATCCACCGTGACCTTATTTAAATATAACTCAATTAAGGATAAGGTTTTAAGTTTCATCTTCCATGTGATTTTGCATGAAAACCGATTTTATGCACACAATATGCAAATTTTCTCGAAAGTTTCCTCTAAAGGATAAGCGTTTTATTTCAGATTCTGATTCCCCGTCCCCGACTTGCTATAACCTGATATTTCATTTCCCTCACGGAAAACCGTTTTCTATTACACTTTATGCAAATTATCTCGGAACTTTCCTCTTGGGGGTATGAATTTTTTCGATTGTATCGATTTCCCATCCCCAAATTAGTATGACCTTGTATTTCGTTAGTCATCAAGTTGGCCAGCATGAGCTGCGCTCATGAGGAGTTCATGGACTTGTATTTTTTTCTTGAATAATTTATGTTTCCGATGATAACTCGCTTTAAAGTTATGCAAACTATAACTTTAAAAATGGAAAATCGTACCTTTTTTCGAGCTCTACAAAACAGTTTTAGTCGATCAAGTGCTCAAAATAGACCTAAATCGAGATTTTTCGAGAAAATCGATTTCACTTTCACAATGCTCGCTGTGTTCATAACAAAAAAGATATGTTCTATCTCGAAAAGCCTTTTTCCCATTAAAACTACAATAATACAAAAAAGAACATCATTGATCATTCAACTCGAAATAAGCGTTTGAATTGAGAATATCCATTTGTCCATCGAAGAACTCCGCGAAATTGGTATGTATCATGTCGTAGATGGCATCCGCAGTGATTTCCCTCTCATCCTCGGCCACATCCACTTCCTCTTCTTCAGAAATATTGTCCTCTTCCAATTCTTTCAGCATATCATCGATTAGAGCTCTTCTTCTTCTACTCTTGATTCCACTATTCTCCAATTCCTTCTTCTTAGCAGCAAGGAGAGATCTGATGCAGTTCTTGATCTGTTCGAGTGACATTCTGTCAGATGGGAGAATATCAGTCCTCTCCTTCATTCTTCTCTCAGCCTCTTCTGCACGAAGTTTCTTCGAATGCGAATAATAATCTTCAAAGAGATCAGTGACCATTTTCTTCGCCTTGGCATTGTATCTGGCTCCTTTCTTGGTAGTTCTCAGGGCCCATCCCATGGGTTTGGGATGTAGAGGAGCCAGTTGGAACTCCTTGAATGACTCTGCGAGGGGGGCCAATCCGACGCCCTGCTGGACTTCCTCGAGCATTGTCTTGTAGAGACCAAGGGCAAAATCATAGAGAGACACCTTCTCCGGTCTGATTTTGTGGCGTCCATTCTCAATGTGCCGAATAAGTCTCGAATGAAGGATGAAACGGGCGGAGCACTGATTGCATACAAAAAGAGGAGTAGCAGCAGAAGGATTGAACACAGGGGCTTGTCCAGTCACTGCTTCATCGTCCAGATTGTCCGGCTCAGGAGAAGTCTGCTTCTTAGGGAAGAACCAGAAGTGAGGCTCCTTTCCATTCTTGATCTTATCAGCATCTTCATCCTTCAGTCCATCTCTCGACAGTTTTCCTCCGTGCTTCTCAAATACTATCGAACTATCGATTCCCTTCAATCCAGACACACTCGTTCCCTTTCCAATTCCTCTGAATCTCCACGCAGAGATCGTATCACCGTTAAACTCGAAGTGGCCAAGAGTAGATATTCCATTGATCGTCGTTTTCGGTTGAGGGGTGAATTGGACAGTTCCGAGATGCACAGACATTCCTCTCAGTCCTTTTCCTTCCGTTAGGGCGATGAACATCTGCTCCTGCGTATCAATATTCTTCCCCTTGGCCAGGTAGGTTCGCATGATGGTCTTGCAGTAGGAAGCATATCGATCGGAAGAAGACTTGCCACTCTGGGCCTCGGAGAAACTCCACGAGGCGATGGTGATGGAGTACTTGGCAGCGATGGGAGGAATGGAGGCCATGACGGGAGCGGAGTGATAATATCCTGAATATCGATATTGGATCTTGATGATCAAGGCAGAACGAACCCGCATTATCACTCCGCAGATGGAGCTTAGTGATTCCCATCGAGGCCAGATCCTCAGACATGTGCTTGATCACCTCGACCACCACCGAACCATTCTGAAAATTAGACAACCTAAAATTTGTTACTGAATGCACGTTACCTGAATTTCGTTCTGGAAGATGTGGATGTAGATGTGCTGCACCAGCTCTCCAGAGACATTCGCGTACACGTGGGATATGTGCCACCTGAATTAATATTGTTAATGAAAATAGCCATTTTATCTCTCACGAATATCCGGGCTTTCCAAAGAAGTCCTTCTGTGTCTCTCTGTAGAAGCTGGGCAGATATTTCTGGGCAAAATCCAGAGTTGCGAGCGCTGAAAATAGATTAATTTTCTGTTTTCAGTGATCTGTGATCGACTACGTGATCTTCTAGTCAATTAACATACGCCGGGAGCATGCGATCGCATTTGCATGTCTGGCACTTTTTTTCGAGGCTCCAATCTCTTCATTCGGTGTGTTTATCGTTTGCTGTTCACTGGTTTTATTGTTGCTTCGATGTTATCACTCTCGTGTCTATTTTTTATTGGTTGCCATTGTAGGTATGATTTTCGTGATTGTGTCTCTTCTTGCCCTCTCCATCGCGCCTGGAGATACCTGTAGTATTAAGCTTGTTGGGAGTAAGCTTAGTATTCCGGCTGGCCACGCCTTTTGGGGAGAAATGAGTGAGAGCTATCTCACGAAAACGGATCTGGAGGAAATGGCGAAGAAGGACGCTCGTCCTGTTTACCTTCTCGTCAAACTCGCCTGTGATCGTGAGGAACAAAGGTCACGGGAAACATACACTAAGGTTCGTAATTTGTATGTTTTGTGTTAATCGCAATTGTTATTGCAGTACGGCGCCGGTGGAGGAGGATTGGCTGTAGCGAGTGGCGCAGCCGCATACAGTGAGTATTTTTAATGCCTTTCCAGTCATGACATTTGTAATGTCTAATTTTTTAGAATACGGCAAGAAGAAGAAAGAGAAGAAAGAAGTGAAGGATGTCGAGAAAGGAGGAAAGGCGCCCAAGGAGAGAATCAAGAAAGCCGCCGTGGCAGCCGCTAGGGGAGCCGAGCAATTGTTAGAGGAAGTACCCGATATTTGATTGATGTTTTTCTAATTTTCAACTTGTATGTTAGAAATTGTTGATAAATTTTTATAAGTTTAACCTTCTCCTTCTTGAAGTCCACGGATGAGAATGTCCCTCTCGATTGCTGTGAAGACTGTCCTCACATGATGAGACTTGAGATCGAGAATACGCTCGATTGCAACTTCGATATCGTGTTGAATATCTAGTACTCGCATCTCATTCTCGCTAGTTGCTTCATCAACAATCGTCTGGACCCTCTTCTTGATTTCTCTGAACTTGTATTTCAACCTATTACTCATTACAATTGTATATCACCTGATGGAATAGTCCATTTTTTCACAGTCCGGGCATTTCCAATCATGATCATGAGGAGTTCGCGGCTCAGAAGCGAATTTGGGATCAACTGGATCGGAAAGGGCATGGTTGAGACAGTGATCCGAAATGCGGCTCTCCTCCTTTAATAATCAATTAATCTTTCCCTATGTATTCGTTCATATCTGTTTACCTTCACATGTAGTTTGAAGTCAGTTCTGAGGTAGACTTCAATTTCATCGAATAAGTGCTTGAAAGTGGCCGCTTCACTAGCATCGAGAAGGTTCATGTCTTGAAGTTCCTTCAGCCGCTCTCGGATGCGAATGTGTCCCTGAATTTAAATTTTATTTTCTGAATAATGCGTAAATGTACCATTGTTGCCGACGCCTGGAAATAGTCCACACAGGTCTTCGATGAACTTCTGAGCGCAGGCATTTTGGATAAGATCTTGTATGTGGTTGAATTAGAGAGAATAAGATGTTCCCTCCCATTCTGACGCATCCAACTGAAATAATACGTAGATGATGTCACAATCGATCACAAACGTCTCGTATGCTTCGATAGTTTCGTAGATTCCCATTAGTCGAATTGTATTAGGCAGAGTTATTATTCTTCCAGACGAATCTTTCGTCTTCTGCTCGCCATAGGGAATACCAACACTCGAGAAAGGGCTGGAAGGGTACATTTTGGAAAAAAGAGTGATAATTATTATACCTAGTTACAAAACTTAGGAAGTAATGAAGCTTCAAGTGATCGTATCTCTCTCTCTTACTCGCATCGGGCTGCTTCTTCACTGGATCCAGACCAATCTTCTTCGCCTCCGTGTACATCCGTTCAGAAAGATTGGGAATGAATCGGAACATGACGGGGTACTTGAGACGCGGAGCAAAGATTGAGAGCAATTGAATTTTCTCATTGGGCTTCTTGAGATTCTTGAAGTCTTCGGCCACTCCAGTCATAAGGACATGAAAGATAGTATCCTCATCTTTAGCCGTCTTTCCTTTCAACAGCTCAATGAAATGACTGTAGAACAACTCTCGATCCTCTTCCGATTCCACGAGTGTTCCGATAACTGCTTTCACGATTTGACGGAGTGTGCGCTGTTTGTCCTTCTGAGTCTTCTCTGCCAGTTCACTGTACTTCTTCATGCAGAATGCCCTCTTGATATTAGCTGCCTTGAGGAACTGCTTGAAGTAGGACTTCATCTCCGATCG
>LS485534.1:13217-34238 GCA_900490705.1 Pristionchus arcanus
TGAGGGAAATGAAATATCAGGTTATAGCAAGTCGGGGACGGGGAATCAGAATCTGAAATAAAATTCTTATCCTTTAGAGGAAACTTTCGAGAAAATTTGCATATTGTGTGCATAAAATCGGTTTTCATGCAAAATCACATGGAAGATGAAACTTAAAACCTTATCCTTAATTGAGTTATTTGTAAATAAGGTCACGGTGGATCGATCTAAGAAAACTAGAACATTGTAGGTGAAAAACGAAGCGAGATACATCCTTTTGAAGTTTGAAGTCAAAAATTTGCATAATATGCAAATTTCGGCAAACAAAGTGGATCTACTTTATCCTTTGCCTCACTTTAGCTACCCAAACAACTTTCAGCGAAATCGAAGACAAATTATATTTTTCTGTCGCTAAAAGCGCTCATTCTCCTACGTTTTTACCGGAGACCCGTGATAATAGATAATAACAAAGCATTGTAATGATATTAATGAGATATGATTGTGATTATGATCGTTTATATAGAAGGAAAAGCGCGCGAAATAATAGGAGGTGAGGACGCGATAATTCGAAATTCCTGTAACATGGACTTGCGGAATCGGTTAGTGCTACCTGGAAAAACAATCCGCCTCTGTATCTATGATGCTATCTTGCGAGAATGAGGGAACCAGAGACAGAGAGAGAGGCGAAAAACGAAGAGTCGAACGCTTGTACATTTTGACTGACGCGGGTCTTCGAAATGGCTAAGCGTGAACCCAATATAATGCGGTGCTTGTTCAGAGAAAAGGTGGGTGGAAATATAGTTTGAAAAGAAAAAAGAATGTAAACGCCAAGACGATGAATATTAATTTTAGTTCAAATAAGGCTTAATTGTTTTATTCCATTCATTACAAATAAATAACAATTTACAATAAGTTTCTTGAAACATCCTTTCATTGTATGATGAGTCTTCGATTGGATTGTCGCATTGAAGTTCTTCACCACAGTCTTCGAGCACTTCTTGAACTGTAAAATTCACTTTCACTCTTTTGTAATCAACCAATCACCGATAAGTGAAATTATGCCCATTTTCGCCAACTTGCCAACTGTACCTCGATAATCGCATCGTCCTTGTGTTCACGAAGAACTTTGGCAGAGAGTATGTTGCGATTTCTAGCTCGTCGATTGTGAATTCTCTTGGACATGTTCGACAAGATAGTCTTAGATGATTGGATCATCTCCATCACATCTTGACGTCCCTTGAGTGTCTTCGAGAATTGCATGGTCGTTGATATATCCCTGGAAAGGTTATGAATTGTCATTACCCTTCACAAAAAAGTATGGAAATGCTTCCTGAGATCCACGGTTTGAGTTAACCCCTAGGAAGACTTACCGGAATGTTGTTGCTTCTTGCATCTTTTAATGTTTCGCTTGCGTTCATCAGTGTAGTGATCAAGATCGAGATGGTGTAGACATCTAAATTGTAAAAATAAAAATAAATAATGGAAAAATATGAAAACAAATTTGTTTGAAAAAAATAGAGAGCACCACAAGCAACAAGAAATATAATATGAAAATGAGAAGAGCGTCTGCCGAACTGAATTTATTGAGAAAATAACGCGCGAAATTAAAGGACGCAGAGACGCGATGGTTTTACGAAAGGACTCTTAGACGCGTCCAGAATTGCCAGAATTATGAACGTGTTTCTGCATTAAGCCTATTCTCCCGCCTGTTGAAGAGACTAGCAAGCTGGCGGAAATGAGAGATGGGTTCTGCATCCTGACAGACGCGATCAATCGAAACGACTACGCTTGAACCGGCATATCTTATTTAGAGTAAACGTGGGGAATAGAGTTTGAATGGAAAACCGATCTTGCGGAGAGGTGATTCGATTGGAAAGCAAGCAGCGAAAAAAAGTGAGAAGGATTGCCAGTGGGTGTAAAGAGTTGATCTTCCATTTCCATTTGATCTGTTACAATTTGTGGCATTCGAAAATAATTTATTATCTATCAGCATATCATATTTTCTGCTCAGATGTCCAACTGTGCAAACTTTGACATCTTATATTTCGAAGTCTTTATAATATTCACAAACACAATTCGATAACATTTCTAGTCACAAACAATTATTATTTATTCTCATTTTCTGCGTCCGCGAGCATTTTCGAGAAGAGCGAATTCTTATCTGCCATCAGTGCAGCGGGAGAATCCATCTCCACCACCTCTCCCTTGTCCATCACCATGATTCTGAAAAAAATTACTCAATGATCTCCTAGAACGATCTCGATTTGCTCTTGCCACCAGTTCCGATCAGGATGATTTATATTTTTGATTTAAGAGAAATCGAAATATCTTTGGAAACAAATTCGATATTGTTTTTCTATTACTGCTATTGCAAATTTGTTCAGCTATATGCTCAGCTAAAAACTTACCTATCATAATCGAGAATCGTGTTCAGCCTGTGCGCGATGGTGAACACTGTGCAGTTTCTGAAAATTAATATTATTTACAATTTAAATTGATTCATCTGGTTTGTGGTTGACGAACTCACTTGAAATGGCTCCTAATGGTCGCCTGGATGAGGTTATCCGTCTGCAGATCAACTGCTGCGGTTGCCTGCAAAATATCAGTTAAATTCGTAATTTACTTCCCACTAGGGTTGTCTAAACGGAAAACGGAAAAACGCCTCTCTCATTCCTCTTTTCAATCATTCCGTAATGCGGTCGGACCCCCTCATTCTCAACTCAAAATTCCGAATGATTACGGAATTCCGTAATTCTTATTCTTCCGCATTCGATCTGAGGAGACCGGTCCGCTTCAGAGAAGGGGAGAAATGGTTGAGTTTCAACCACTCCTCGTCTTCTTTTTTTATTACGGAATTACGGAATTCCGTAATTCTTCAGACCGATTACGGAAAAAATGTAATCGGAGAATGAGAGGGAGAATCGATTCGGAATTACGGAATAAATTCCGTATAGACATCCCTACTTCCCACCATCGACTCTTTGACTATGAAAATATTGCTTTACGTCATCTTTGAATTGTCCTGAAAGCGCAGGAACTTCGGGATAGATTCACCTCATCAAGCACCAAAATCTTCGAACTCCTCAACGTCGCGCGCGCCAGACAGACCAATTGTCGTTGCCCGACACTGAAACGGATTCGATGACGAAGTAGGGCAACGAAGTACGTACCTGATATTCTCTCCTCCCTCCGAGATCTTGTGTTCCAATCCATTCGTTAGCGTCTTTGAGAAGCTCTGACATGCTCATTACTTTTCTAAACATTTTTTTAATGTTATCATCTCATCTTACACTAAAAATACATCATTATTGAAAATAAAATAAAATAATTGCTCACTTCAAGATGCGCCAGCTCCAGTGCCTTCCACAACTGATCATCGGAATAGTCGCCGAACGGATCGAGATTGAAGCGGACGGAACCGGAGAACAGCACCGGTTCCTGAATATAATTGTTCGCATTGTTTTAACTATAAAAAAAAAAATTGACTCTTGCTCGAAACTGTGCAAGATTACGTGCATCTACGACTAGCAGAAACTATGATGGGCCAATGTTCGAACCTGTGGAATAATCGTCAACCTTTTCCTCAATTCGTGCAGTCCCATCGACGACGTTGACCGTCCGTCGATGTTGATCGATCCTCCCGCCGGCTCGATCATACGGAAGAGAGCGAGGGCGAATGAGGACTTGCCTATAACAATAAGCTTATAGGGAAGTCCCGATGAGCCTCCCAAATTGCAGCCATAGTTCAGTTGAAAATATTGAGAAACAATGGCTGGAAGGATTCTTGCATGACAATATTGCTTCTATCCTACTCCCTCTCTTCCCACGAAAATCAAAGAAAATTAGTCATATTTTACGGACGGAATTGACATGGTTGGTTGACCAAAAAGATAAAAGATGAATTGGAATAGGGAATTACCTGCTCCCGTTCTTCCCACGATGCCGATCTTCTCTCCTGGACGAACGCGAGCATTGATGCCCTTGAGCACGAGGTCGAGGCCTTCCCTGAACACAATTAGTAATACAAATAATATCGACATCACGTATTTTTTAAAATGCAAATTTCAATAGAAAACACAGCACTTTTTAACCAATGCATCGCATTTTCGAAAATGCACAAATATCGAAATTGTTCTTACCGATATCTGGTGGAGTAGTTGTCGATGTGCACGCCTCCTTCGCTCGGCCATCCAGATGTGACGCCGCTGTTTGCATCAACCCATTCGGCCTATAACATGAAGTTCTGAAATCTAGAAAAAAAACACATTGATGCCGACCCCAAAAATGTTGCACAAGATCTTTCCACACTCGATTCTTATTGTACTGAAAACTAAGTTATGCTGGTGGGAGTTGTCAATCGACTACTGATTGTTTCCCAATACAGTACGTGGTCAGACGTAATTAATCTCATCCCAGAAGAGATCTAGCTGACCTCATTGGGCGTCCTCGTGTACTCCACCACTCGCTCCACACACACGATATTCGATTCTAGAGAGGACATTTGGATGACGGCGTAGTTGAGGACGTCAGTGATCTGAATTTATTCATTTTTTTTCGTTTATTTCCGATGCTGCATCTGCGTGCACCGTTTATGCTACTGTTTTACCGTTGCTCACTTGACAAGTAAAATTGGTGCGAGTTGTTCCGAAATTGTTTTGATTGATAGGATAAACTCACATTGAGCGCGTAACTGACGGACACTCCGACCAGACCGGCGGAGATTCCCCAGTCAAACTGCTTCGAGAAGGCCGCGAAGAGAGCAGCGAAGAAGATCTGGGCATTATTGTTTATTATTATTTTTTTAAATAATGAATTATTTGAATAATATGATAAATACGAACCACGCAATTTCCAATGAACTCCAGACGCACGGAGAGCCATCGATTGGAGACGACGTTGAGGTACCTGAATATTGATTGATTCAATCAATCAATAAAGTAGATGTATCCCGTTGATCAGAACAATTGTGTTTCGAAGAGTTGTTCTCTTCGAAAATATTCTCACCTGCACTGAATCAGCTTGTCCACTTTCGCCTCAGAATCCAAGCAGAATTGGGCGACCTGAATACAATTTTTTCTACTGAATCACAAATGATCGCAAATTATACCTTTCCATACGCTCTGATAATTGCCACGCCCTGGATCGTCTCTCCAAAGTGGGAATACACGGGAGATCGGTGAATGGATTCGAGTCGTTTGAGTTGACGGGAGGTGGGCACGTAGAATCTCTGACAAATTCAGAGAGTGTAGATAATAACACTATTTATTTTCCAATTAGTACAAAACTGATTCGCTATGCACCACTGTTGTCTTTATTCTGCAGTAAAACTAAATCTAGTCTATCATTATATTGTCATTTACTCACCAGGATTAGAATGTAGATAATGGCGAGTGGAATGATAACGACAACGAAGATAGGAGTGGAAGTGACGATCATCACGAGGGTGGTGACAATCTTCAATGTTCATATTTTTGCGGTTTATACACGATAATTAGGTATGCATAGGGTTCTACTAGCGAAGACAAATTCAATGAAAGGAAGAACACTCACTCCGAACACACACTGGATGAACGTCTTCAGATTCTGCACTAGCTGCGAGTCGATCGTGTCGATGTCCTTGGAGCATCGATTGAGAATGCGACCGGTGGGAGTCGTGTCGAAGAAGGAGATGGGGGATCTAGAACAGTGAAAACTACTTGCGTTAGTTTATACAATGCTTCGGATTTCAGTAGCTAGACGGCTAGTCGGCGCTGTGAATGTCGACTAATTTCATGACATTTTCCATGATTAGTTACATGAAGTCAAGATGCCTCTTACCTCATCAGATTATGAACCAGAGGCGAGTGCAGTTGTCTCGATGCCCTCACGCCGACGATGACCATGGCAGAGACGGCCACGTAGTACACCATGGCTGCAAGGAGTGGCATAATATCCTTTATCATTTCAAGAGTCTATCGTCAGATGAGGATCTGTCCGTAAGCTTTGATGCACAAGTTATCGCCAATAGTTCGACGCAGAAATTATCTTGTCAAACTTTTGGATAAGGCCATCTCAAGTTGTAAATGCGTGTTTCATGAGTGAGAAATATTGTCCGGACCTACGACTCAAAATCGACATGCAATTGCCACTCACAAGTTCCCACTCCAATCGCGCAGTAGATGCCCAGCCGCTCGCCCTGGTCCATCTTCGTGCCGTTGAAGGCCGGGTCGTTTTCGTTTGACCTGGAATTATACTTGCTCATCTTATTTTCGAATTGCTTCCCAATCGAAAAATATCAAGAAAATGCATATTTTTGCATGAGAAGCGCTAACAACAAAAAAATGTGATATTGATGTGGTATTTTATGAACAAGATGAAAGGACATACCAAGCCGACAGCCAGAAGGTGCGCAGCATGGACAGTGCTTGCGCGCAGCCGTACATGATGATGAAGATGAGGCAGAATGAGATCGAAGCGGCTTTGAGGTACTCGAGGTAGACGGTTAGCTTGACCTGCAATGAGCAAAACGTTTGATCTTTCATCATTGACTGCAAAAATACTATCAATGCACTTGTGTCCTGCGGTGATGGACAATTCAAGGCTGCCGTGCCACATCTCTTATGGTACTAGAATGCAGTAGAATGTGCTCCAACTAAATGCATTTCTGCACTACGAAACATGTAGCTCTCCTAAATATGTTTCACAACGATCTCTACTCACCCCTCCACTCTCCATCTGCTCCTTCTTGATCAACTTCTTCTCCTCAGCAACAATCGATCCTCTCCCAATGGCCTTGTGCACCGCCTTCTTCTCCTCCTCTACCTTAGAGCTCGGGAAATGATACCGCCGTCTCTTCATTTCACACTCGCTCTCGTCGACCAAGCGGCCGAGAGAATGTGTAAAATAAAGGGACGGCGGTATCATTTATCAAGCTATACCTTAGTCTCCTCATCGACCTCTTCCTCTGCCTCCTCTTCCTCCTCGGCCTCGGCGGAGGACGCATATTCCTCCATCAATCTGAATTGTTTGATCGTTGTTTGATCAGGTAATCAAGCAAGAAAAGGTCTCGCAATGAAATAATTGAAAATATATAAATTGGAATTGCATGGAATTACTCACTTCGCGAACATGCCTCCC
This sequence comes from Pristionchus arcanus, assembly GCA_900490705.1. Classification (NCBI taxonomy): domain Eukaryota; kingdom Metazoa; phylum Nematoda; class Chromadorea; order Rhabditida; family Neodiplogasteridae; genus Pristionchus; species Pristionchus arcanus. The sequence goes on from LS485534.1 coordinate 20,313, forward strand.
TGCTTGACGAGATGGTCGTGGCTGCCCTTCTCAGCGACGACTCCGTCTGAATATATCGGATTAGCTTAATCAGAACGAAGAGGCGAGGTGGCCCTTCCAGCCTTATTTCAGAATGTGAGAACTAGTAATCATAATTTCCTACAACAATGCACGGAGCTCACCATGGAACACGAGGATCTCATCGGCTTCTCTTGTGTGCAGCAGTGAATGAGTGACGAGGAGTCGAGTCTTGCCAGCAAGTAGACCGCGAGGACCGAGCACCTATGTGGGTCAATTCATTTCTCAGTCCATGTATATTCTCTTTTCTTTTCGCATGCTCTTTCACCCGGGCAGGGAGGAGCGCAAATGAGTAGAGTCATTTCTTGCCTAGCCGTCCTAGATACTTACATGAGTGTAAAGATGCCGTCCTACGTGCGCATCTACGGCGGAGAGAGGATCGTCGAGCAGGTAGACGTCATCCTAAAGATGTGGTTTGTTTATATCATATTTCTATTTTTGAGAAAATGAAATGCAAGCATCTTTGGGTTTTGACGGACCTGTTGGTAGACCGCTCGAGCAAGCGACACACGCGCCTTCTGTCCTCCAGACAGATTGATGCCCTTCTCTCCGATTTCCGTAGCATCTCCATCAGGGAGAATGGCGAGGTCGGGAGCGAGGGCGCATGCTGAGACTACCTGCAATCATTCAATTTGTAAGATGATAATACTATCGATGAGTGTTTTGTAGTGGTGGCAATTTGTGTCTGCACTAGAGTTCTCTTATTGGAAAATTTTCCGGATTTCCAATAAGCCGAACAAGGGGATTACCCGCACTCGCGACGAGAGAGTGTGAAGAATGAGGATACTATTGGAAATCCATTAATGTCATTGGAAAATCATAAGATAACTCTAGTCCGCACTAATGTAAAGCTTGCAATGTCAAGGTAGTACTCACCTTCTCGTACCACTCCCGCACGAACGGCTTGCCGAATGTGATATTGTCCCTGACGGAGAGATTCTGAATCCAAGCCTGTTGAGGAACGTAAGCGAGCCGGCCAGTGACGGTGATGTCTCCCTTGAGAATGTTGAGGTCGCCTGGAAAATTCATTTTATATGTAACCAAAATCGTTTCGTTGCCAATTGAAAACCATCCAGAGAACTCACCAAGCATCGCAGACAGGAATGTACTCTTGCCCGATCCGACCGTGCCGACCACGGCAACGAATGCACCACGAGGAGCTCTGAAAGACAACCACGTACAACGGATAAATTGTGCGCATAAGAAGGCTAATGACAATTCTCCCATTCCTGATTTATCACTCTGAAGTAACAGAAATGGACGTACTTGGCGGTGACAGATCGAAGAGCCGGCCTTGACTTCTCATCACTGGCCTCCTCCCAAGTAGCGTCGACGTTATGGAATTCGACCGAGTTGGGACTGGCTGAAACAAGCATCTTGCTATCTCTCAAATATCAAAATTCGATGACTGTTTCAGAGACGAACGAAGGAATCGCTTACCATTGGCATTCTCATCCCTCTTGATCTTGCTGTCATCAATCTCTTCACTGAGAAGGAATCCACGTAGACGACGATTGGAGACCATAGCCTTGAATGAATCCAGTTGTAATTTACAATAGGAAAATCTGTATTCATACAAAGTTTCTGACAAAAGGCTATATTGCTAGACTTTTCCATGTTCCAAATATTTGATGCAAAAAAGTTTATTATTTCAGTAATGCAATTATCCTCCGAAATCGATTCACCTGAACAGTCATGTTGATAATGAACGCGATCATCATCATAGGCATCTTGAGCTGGTTGAAAAGGGTCAGGGAGACGAAGGCGATCTGCGATTATTGCATATTGCCATGTTCGTTTCATTTAGCATAGCACAAGGCTGCACTAACGAACCAATTTCAGCATTCCATATCCAAAGTAAGAGATTATCCTAAAGAAGGAGCCCAAGTTAGTTTTGTAATTGGTTAGGTATCCTGTGCGTACCTGAGGCGTCAGAATGTGCTCATTACTCGAAAGAATGAAGGTGCCAAACGAGGCTGCCGACACGAGGAAGGGCGAAGCGGAGTTGAAGGTGTCAAGGAGTGATTGGATCATACCCGCCTTGCGGACGAGGGCTATCTCACTGAAATAATTCAGATACAAATTCAGATTTATTCAGTGTCCATGGTCTTTTCTTGCTGAAAGATAGCCAAATTACAGGTATTAGCCTCACTTCTAACGGTGGTAGTTAGGGAAATTTACGTAAACGTCAATTTCAAAAGATTGCAGAACAAATTAACAATGCAGATCGAATTGGGAAAGAGAAGTTTCTCACCGCACTCTAATCGCATTGATGTGCTTCTCCATCGGTTCCTCCCATGCGTACAACTTGACCACTTTGATGCCATTGAGGACCTCGTTGACCATCTTCACACGCTCGTCTTTGAGCTTCATTTGCAGCATCTGCAATTAACGATAATTATTGTATCCAGGTTCCTTTTGGACAATTTACAGCCACAATAAAAACGGTAAGCCCGCAGCTTTCAAAGGTACTACCTATTAGAAATCTTACCTGCCACTTCTTGATCGCAAGCGAGGTGAAGATGTTGGTTGGCAGGTACAGGATCATGATGACGATGCCGGGCGCGGCAGAGTACCCGAGGGTGAAGGAGAGGTAGATGAGGGCGACGATGATCTGTACAATTCATTAGCCAGTTATTTAGCGTTCAACGTGAGGACATTACAGATGAAACCAAGAAAGACACTAAATTTCCGCTGAATCTTACCTGATACGGAGTCGACCAGTACATCTGCACTTGCGGCGTGAGGTTCTGGAAATTTAGCTCGTGAATTACGAAAAGGGACGCGAATATTTACCTGGAAAATCTCAATATCGATAGCCATGTGATTGATGATCTCTCCCACGGTCTTCTTGCGACGGGCGGATGCCGAGAGTCGGAGGGTCTGTTGAAATTGCATTTCTATTTGCAGAATTTTAATTTTATTCGTCTCCGAATCAGATATGTTTCAGGCACAAGATATACTTAGTAAGAGCTTCAGTATGTAATATACTTGCCTCTTTGAATTTGTAAAGCATATTACGAGTTTGCTTGATGATAAAAAATGATTCGAATCTCGCTCTCCACAACCGCTGTGACTTGTGTAATCAGCGGTAATAGCGACTACTGATGAAAATTTGAGCTTACCTTTCTATACACTGCCGCGGTCAGTGCAGTCTGCAATTTCATGCCCATCCGCATCATTATACTGTTGTACTGGTTGAGGATGATGGAGCGGGTCTGGAAAATAAATATTATTAAATATATTTTTAATCATTATATTCAATTTAAAATTTACACTATTCAGAAAGTGGCAAATAAATTCAGATGAAGTGGAAACTATACCTCTGAAACGACGAACATGAGAATGGCGTAGCTGAGCCCTTGCCAGAAGGGCGCTTCGGCGTCGGAGACGAAAGTGATCAATTGACTGCAAATATTTCGCAGTTTTCAATGAAAGTCTAGATTGTTTATCCCCTTTCGATTCTGATCATGGGTTGAACCATCACGTTAAGAAAAATTAACCAACTTGAGCAGGAACGGATTCACGAATTGGAGCGTGTCCGAGATGAGCTGAAATGTTACACAATTTTTACACCAAGCCGATTAAAATCGCATCGGTGCTTCTTTCTGACACTGAGCAATTGGAGTGCTTCTAACCGGAGTCAAAACATAAGGACGTTAGAAACTACGAAATAACTCACTTTGTACATGGTCGCTGAGAGGAATTCGTACTTGAACATGCGGAAGAGCGCCTTGATCAGGGAGGGTTCGACGGGCATTTTACTGAAACAATCAACTTCATGAGGAAACTTTTTAGCTAGCTGGTAACTTTCTGAAAATAGCAAGATAATGAGCAAACACTCACGCATCACCATTCTTTTCTGCCAGGTGTCGTTTTTCGATGTAATCTGAACAGTTTCGTTTGCCTCATTATACAGATAAAGAAGCAGAGCGACGTACCTTTCATCAGATCGATCCAGTACTTCTCAAACAGTGCTGCGAGCCACACCGACTTCGATCCCGGATTGAGATCGAAGATGTCGTCCATCTAGATTTTTTTTTTAAATTTCTTATTTCTTTCGCTTTTTTTTCTTTCGCCTTCTGCAACCTGTTCCAATAATGATCCCGTTATATTGGGTAGGAAAAAAAACCTCAAGATCCTTCTTCGCTCCTCGAATCTGTACAGGTGTGAACCACCAGTTGGTGAGACGATTGAGGAAGGAGGAATCGAGTTCCTCGGATTTGTCCTGAATTTATGAATTGCGAAAGTGTCAAAATAAGAAGAAAACAATAACAATAACAAAAACTCACCGCCTCCGGTCGTCTCTTATCCGCCCAGCAGTACAGCAGGCACTGAATAACGACCACCGGCCAGAAGCCCATGTAGAGACAGAAGATCGGTAAGGTGCTGTCATTCTGAAATCGAACATTGTCACTAATACCATTTCAAACAACACTATTCAACACAAGCGCCGGTGATCCATGTACAAAAAAATACAGAAACAGGTCTAACATCAGACTCACATCATAGGTGTTGTTCTCGAACTGGTAGCCCATCTCGGGTACTCCGCAGATGGCAAGGAGGATCAGAGAGAGGTGCTGGATGCCGGAAGAGATTTGACCGCATCTCGAGCGGTTCCAGTCGATGACGAGATGGAGGAGCTGAAGTTGGAACAGATTTTTTGGGGAGGATGCTTCGAATTTAAACGAGATGAAATACTCGTTGAACGATTATAATTTGCACAGATATTTTGATCAATCGTGACAATTGTATTTTTCCCGTACTCGATCTCTCGATAAACGCAAATAAGCACAATCTTGAGTGGGGTCGCTGCGTTATCAGTTCACTAAAACATAGTGCGGGGTCACTTCTCCCACGCGAGATCTCCATCTCGTTTTTTCGACATTATAATTCAATGTCACTGGAATTTTCCGATGACATTGGCCAATTTGACACGCAATCGTTGTCAGATCGCTAGTTTTTCATGATTGATAATTTGAGCACGAGGCAAATCATCCGCACACACACACAGGAAAACAACTCCCTGCACAATCTATCAAAACAGTCAACCCTTACAGCGGAAAGAATGATAACTCACGAAGAATAGCATCCATACGCACGGATAGACGATATCGACTGTGTACAATCCATCGATGAAGAATGCATTCAGTACGAGTACGGCGGTCGCGTTGAGGAAGAGGTAGATGTTGATGAGCTGGAAGGAGTTATCAAAATAAAATTGACACAGGTCAGTGATAAGAGATTGTTTTTAAGTGATGAAAATTAAGTTCAATACTATCGCGATCAACCAACCAGTCTAATGATGAAAAGCGCTGTTATCGGTAGCGGATCAAAGCGTCGACCAATGCGGCGGGCCTGAAAATGCAGTTCAGAATCTTTTGATTCGCAACTACGAAAAATCACAAAGTCGTTCGATACTAGAGCATGCTAAGATGATAACACTATGAGAGATGTATCGATGTTTCAAACTCAATGAAGATCACAGAAAATCGACCAACCTGCACGAACAAAAATGGTAGAAGAACAATGAGAAATGCGGCAGGGAGGTAGACGAGAAGCTGAAAAGTATTTTATCGATTTTCCTTGAAATTTTTCAATATTCTTGGAAATCGGATTCTCTGAGAAAATCGGGGCTTTTGTGCGTGATGTTTCTTATCACTATGACGTAGGAGAGTGCGGAAATACCCTTTCGGAAGCCTCGACACTGATTAGAGATGAATATTTATTACCTTCTAATCATCTATACGTCACAAAAAAACGTTCAACCTCCTTTTTTTGAGTCCTTACCGTGTGATCGAAGCATTTGGTCAGGTGCGGAAAATCGGTATCGTCGGTCCAGTTTCCCTGAAAAGCAGGAATATAAATTGAGGTTCTCTTGATCGATATCATTTTCTGAAATCTAACAATATCACGCTATCCTCTCTCATGGCAGTTAATGTTTTTATACCAGAGCCAAAGAAGGAAATGGGCTATAAAGAAGAGGCCAAATGTCCAGCACAATGATTTTTCTGCTCTTGCGATCAATACCAACTGAACATTTTTTTCGAAAAAAAATAATTATATCTTAATTATGCTCACCCAGAACTCGTCATCGCCGCAGAAGGAATCTCCCATTGAGAATATTCAATTGTGTCCTAGTTCTTCGATGTATCGGAGATTGATCTGAAACAGCAATAAGCAATCAACAAAACGACAAGTATTCCGCGTCCTCACTCGACCCGAATAACACGCGCAGAAATGAAGCGTGGCACCGCTTTTAATCGCTGAAGCTGACTTCGGAAACTGTGAGAAAGCTGTAGCCCCACTCCTCCCTCACCCGATAAGGAGGTTCCCTTATCGATGATCAGCTAGATTTTGTGACGTGCTAGCTCAGTTTTGCACACAAACCTGTGTTTTCTTGTGTAATTCAATCGCAAATACTCTATTTTCAGGCATGAAGATCCCCACGGTTTCTATGGTTCCTCTGAAAGGGTTTCCAGAAGCTTGGGCTGAAACAATGAAGCGAAAGCAGTTTTACAAGCCGTGGAACATTCTGTAGTCCGCATGAAACATGAAAGATATGTGCAGAAATTTGGTGATTAGGATTCTCAAGCATTGGTTCTGATAAGCGCCACAAATATTCTGTGCGACTTCGACTTTGGCATTTATTCTTAATATTTTCATCATCATCATCTTCAGTCGAATTCAGCACACACATCGTATATTTACTTTTTATATTTTGTGAAATGTGAAAACAATTTCAGCAGATAACATTTTTGGAAGTGGTCAATCTGAAGTCAGCAAAAATTATTTTTGCGAATCGGTTTTGATTTTTAGGGTATGCTCTTTGATCAGATAACACTTCAGAGAACAGGATTTTTGTGTGCACTAGCTATTCTTTATGTACATCACGAACTTGACCCAACATTTCATAATTTTTTTGTCAATGTTGTTCCATTCTCTAGCTAGTGTGCTTAATCATAGGGAGTGCCATCGATTGGAGTGAAGGGGCGATGTCGAAAACTCATTCTTATCTTCTCAAACCTTTCATATTGCTTTCTTCTCCGTTTTTAATTTTTATCATATTTGCAAAAAAATTGAATTGGTTTTCTAATGTAATATATTGTATCGGAGTAAGATGCAGAAAGCGTTTCCTGAAACCATTCCTATATGTTTTTGCCAGATACACACATCATCTCATCTTGCTCTCATTCTTTCAGACCACGATCCACCGAAAATGTGATGCGAGTCCACCATTGATTGTGCCTCTACGCCCTTTCGTTCTCTGATCAGTTCCCCCGCATCACAGCTGTGTTCGGGTGATCAGATTGAGGGAGAAAGAGAGATCGAGACAAGTGAAGAGGTCCTCCTCACTCTTATCGCTTTACACTCGCCCACTCTCGGCTTTCTTCCACCTTTTTCTAGTTATTTTCCAACGGTTGAGATACGAAAATACAAATTTTCTTTTGACTAGTTTCGCGATTCACATGTCAGGTTTTTCCCATTTATCAAAAACAAAAACTAACTCATTCCAGAAAACTAACTCATTCCATTCCAGATGCCTGCATCATCTCGCTTGTGACTCTTACATAGTCACCGGGGAAACTCTGAAACTACTGAGGAACGAAATGAAGACAAAAGGTTCACTTTTTTTGCTATTTGAACAGTGAAATCTCTAGATTGTTTAAATTTCACGAAATATGGATCAAAATAAACTAAATAATTTCAAATATCTAAGTAAACTCATGCAATGGACAGGCCCATTTTTCGACTTTTGAAACCATTCCGATAGATCTTTGTCTTTGTCAGATCTTTGTCTTTGTAGGTCTTTGTCAGATACACACATCTTCTCATCTTTCTCTCATTCTTTCAGAGCACGATCCACCGACAATGTGCTGTGAGTCCACTTGCACAAGCCTTATCAGAAAATTCGCGAAAAATAAAAGGTGATATATTCAATGATTTGTGTATCCATTCACGAGCCACTACTACTCGCATGAAATAGTCTCTTAATTCCGCACACTTTCTCACAAATCGGTGAAATGGGAGGTCACGCAAAATTTGGACGAAATGTGGACATTTCATTTCTTGCCAATCCATCCCTAGAAAGTACACATTCTTCATTGAACCATCAAAGTAATTTCACTTATTGAAGGAGTCTCCAACGACGAAATAACGGATCTGAATTCACACCCATTCATTGCTGCACCCACTTGTGCAGTCAACCGTTGCTGAGTGTTGTTCCGACTGCTGCTAGCAAAATAATACTCATTTTAGTTATATATTATTGCTCGATAAAGTTTTACTCCTTGTGAATATTGAAATTTTTTTACAGTATAACAACAACTTCAATTGTCTCAACCCTCAGACGATGGCAATTCCTTTTGCAATGAAGTGGTTAAATATTAATCATAACCATCATTGATCCACTGGAGAGTACTAGCTATTTTATCTCTCGATTTCTCCTCTAAGTCGTTCTTCACCTTCAGTGTACACCACATGTCGTTCTCTGCGTTCGTCTTCCCTCGCCCCCTCTCATTCCCTCGAATCACAGTTGTTTTCTGGGCTCTTTCTCACGTATCATAGCCGCTCTAAGTAGTCTTCAAATCGCGATTTTTTGCTCTTTCTTTCCTGATTTGTATTTCTGATTATAAATAACTGATGATATTTCAATTTCAGATGCTTACATCATCTCTCTCGTGGTCTATTGTCCAATGCAGCGTCCATACAGATTATGATTGGAAAATACGGAAGTGAGGTAGTTTGACTCACTTTTTCGAAAAAAGAGAAATCCCGGCCTAAAAATGAAAAAAAAGCGTAATTGTCCCTCATCTCATTTCTCATCAGAAACTAAACTGCCTGTCCTCACAAATGCAGACAGAAATCGGAAACGGATCAGTGGTATGTCTGATTCTCCTGGGCACAAGTAAGGTCTATTCATTTACCAAGCTAAAATATGGGGACATTTCATACTGTAGTCTAGGGATGACTTGGCAAAAAATAATTACTCTCCTCATTCCTCTGACTGGTTAGAGAGTATGTGGAATGAAGAGACCATTTCTTGCGATGCTATCCCTACCGCAGTTGCAATCACTTTCAGCGCGCTCTTTGTTTCAGCGGCATTATCAACCAAGGTACGTGCTGCGATCAAGCATGCACAAACCTTATTAAAAACTTCGCAATGGATAAGAGGTGAACTTCGTCAATGTTGTGTATTCAAGAATCAATGCAAAACGAGCATTTGTTTATTTGAATATCCTAATCTCTTCTTTTGTAGAAGAAGTGATCTTCGAGAAATGAAAGCGATACCAATCCCGAACAATGTTGTGACAACTAGTGCAGTCTGTTCTGCCGACTCCCACCGCAAAATTTTACTCATTTTAATTGCATGGCATGATAAAGTTGATAAAGCTCCCCGTGAACATTGAAGCTTGTACAGCAAAGAATTTTTTTTGATTGTCTCAACCCTCAGCCGTGTCTATTTCTTTCACAAAGAATTTGGTCAAATCTGGCCATGGTCAGCATACCCCGTGGCGTGGCTTTAATTATGAGTAGAACCGGTGAGGCCTTTTAAAAAAAATCGACGAAACTCTTTCGAAATATTTTCTAACAAAAATGTGTGCCACTGGGTACTGTTTTAGCGGCGTTAACCGACAAACGCTTCCAATCCCTCAAACATTCCGTTCTTTATCGATAACGGATGCGATCCGCTTGAAATTTGCCCATTGGCAACGCTTCGCATCGGGCGTCTCCACTCGCCTATATAAAGGTGCGTCTTACTCGATCGATCAGTCTTCCCTGATTTTCGAGTCATGTGCGGTCAAGTCCATCATCGTGCTCTCGTCAACAATGTCCAGTTGAACTATGGACAGTTCTGGGACGATTTGCTGACGTAAGATAGTTTTTTTGCTTTTGTTTGCCATATTTGTATTTATCTCCATTCCAACGATTCAGGCTTGCCCATGACATTCCTCTTCCCTCATGGCTGAGCGCTCGCGAGGAAATTCGCGGCCTCTTCTACCGCCTTGAGTGCAATCTACCGGGTGAAGTCGCCAAATATATCCCATTGTGAGTTGATTATAATTTTATGAAGGTCTTGTATACCTGCAATTCGAATTTCTTATCGTGAAATAATAAACCGTTCCGCTTTTTCAATTCCTACCTGGCACTCCCATATTAGTTTGAATGGTCTTAGGCTCCAGCTTTTGTTTGCAATCGCTTCCTAGTGATTAAGGAGAAAATGAGAATATTAGAAATAAGCAATAATGAGCTAGCGAATTAAATGTTACATATTCTGCGCTAAACTTCGTATTGACAAGCAATACTTATTTGCAATTTCAGCGAGAGCTCGTACCATCCGTTCCAGCCCATTCCCAGACTGAATGAGCATCCGAAAGGAGATGATTACGCGAGACGATCGCACTGGGTAACGGCGGGCTACTTCCACGCGGTTTGCTGTGAAGTTGAGGACGAAATCCAGCGGTTCAGAGATTATGATGTAAGTTGTGTATTCACTGATTCCGTTCTAACGCTATCACGCCCAGTGGCAGACCTGGGTTGCTAAGAACAGCATTAGTAAAACGATATTTGAACGCGAGGACTTATAAATTCCAAAAAAAAACATATTGAAGTGGTCATCGCAGGAATACTTCGTCCATTCACTCGGCGACCTGGCACGTGAAATGGTCCGTCTTCGAACGCTGCTGAACATCGTTTCCACGATTGTTTTGGTGCGTTACCTTTCGATTGTACCGATAATGTTCTACGAACTTAAAGTATCTTTCACAGAATAATTCGAAAACAAATTGCCATCAATCGAGTCATTTCAGATAGCTAACGAAAACGCAGCCACGGAAGAAAATATGCGTCTACTTGAAGAAATGAATATTGAAATTGAAGAAACGGAGATTGAAGATGAAGATTTAGTGGTTGAACTCCACGAATCGATGGGAGAAACGATAGAAGCATACTTCGCTTTGAATAATGGTGATGATAGCGGGTACGTCGATTTACTCATTATGGTATGTTCGGAGCTGCTCGGACCGACCGCGTTGACCTGTTTCTAAAAATTAACGGCGTTTTCGTTTGCAGGATCAGTGACATCTCGTCATCTTCAAGTGAGGACTCGGAAACGTTATCTGCAAGCCCGGTTCGTTGTTGTATTTGTCTGCTAACTTCGATCTTACCAAACCCATGCGCTAATTACGTCACGCTGTGACCAAACGCCTAGAAAAACCACCTTAGAATCTTTAATGGCCTTCGTCTGTTCGATTTGGCTCTACTAAGACATTGACCGATCACGATTGCTTGTGGAACGGGTTGATATTTTGCTGTTTAACATACTCATTCTCTTGCAGAAGTCCCTGTCCCCGACCAGCTCTACTTCTTCATTGGAGCCGTATGTCGAAGACGACGACGATGCCTTTGATGAGGACGTCGATGGTGTTCAACTGCTTGAAGATGTGGAAAGACAGTGTGAAGACTATCGCCAGGATGCTGATTATCTTCCCCCGCCGCCCGGTTTCCAGTTTTCCACCCATATCTGGAACCTCATGCAGGTAATTTTTAATTTTTTTTAATTATTACTTTAATGTAATTGTAAATAAACTTCTGATCATCCTCTTATTACATTTTGACAATTGTTTACTGTTCCACGATAAACTAAGATGACGTTTAAAATTAGTCATTAATTACATAATTTCAGGAAGACGCATTCAAAGTCGTGCCCGAACCACGCGACGAGTACCAGTTTGAGCTTGAGGCAGGGTGGAAGCCTCACGCCTGCGCGCCTGCGGATGAGGATGAGGAGGACGAAGAGGAGGGAGGAGTAGTGAGTAGATTTACTTTTTTTTAACCATCCGGAAAACTGGAGAAAAAAAAGTATTACTGGAAGCCAAAAAAATTCCAAAATTCGCTCATTTCAGTACGTCAACCCGTACTTCGACAGTCTCTCGTCGCTCGCCGACGACATGTCAGACTATTCCCTATTCGCCGAGTCCGAAACCGTCATCGACCCTTCGGAATTTCTGGAAATGGAGCCGCAGCAGACAGTTCCTTACTGGGATGATGACCACATGGTACGTTTCATAACTGTTGAAAAAATAAATAAATAACAAACAAATAAACAAAATATTTTCAGACGCCAGTAATCGAAACGATGAGGAGCAACGGTCATGATCAATTAGTGTCGGCCATTGAGAAGACAATGAAGAAGTGATAACTAGTCTTGAATTTTTCTAACAAATTTCTTTTTTCTTTTTCTTTTCAAACGTTCTTTACTCCCTGACCTTCGAACACTTTTATTCCCGTTTACACCCTTTTTCACTCCTTATTTATTCTGTAAATGTGCCAACTTTTTTTCTTTATTTCTTCCTCAAACCCGGATGGTTTGTTTTGTTATGTTGTTTTCACCTATTCGTGCGTGAAATGTCATGAATAAAATTTTTTTTGAATTTCTGCTTCACTACAAGGAATTATTAAGCCACGACAAAATCAAGAGGGCAAAATAATCGTTGTCCAATCCCAGATATCCCACCATAAATCTCGATCATATTTCCGCATGGGGATTATCCTTTTCTGCACTCATGTTCTGATCGGGAACCGATGGGATCATAGTAGGGAATGTTCACTCTTCGAACTTTGAAGGGCGATTTCGCATCGGAATTGAATCTCTATAGCCAAATCCACATAGTACATGCGCTAGTGGATGCTCCGGGTATAAAAACGATCATGTGCATCACAATATCCTCCTATCCCGATGCTTCCCCGATTACTTCCCCTTATTGCGCTCTATGTCGTCTCTACAGCAGCGGATACGGCCGGAATTCCGCTCGGCAATGGCAACATGGGTCTAACAGGTTTGGTGGTGTGCCGAGTGCAATCTGACAGTCGACGTTTCTCAGGCGCCGGATACGGCGACGTTTACGGCGGTAAAGTGGGTGATAGCGTGTATGGAGTGGGAGGACGGGCGGGAGGTAAGCTCTCACTATTTTCATTTATGTATGTATCGTCATGATAGTAGCCTCAATTCGTTAATTTAGGTGAACTCGGACTAACTGGTCTACTCGGACTCGGTAGCGGCAGGAAAAAAAGACAGGTTCATCCTTGTTGAAAGGAATAATCTAATCATGGACTTGCAGGATTACAATTTCTTTCAAATCGCTTCGATTTCGAGTATCGTTGCACAGCCCGTGCCTACCGCAGCCACTGCTGCACCAGGAAGGAGGAAACGACAGGTTCGTGCTGATTTTCCGATAAATTTTCCGATATTCTCGCATAAAGACGATTTTTGTCGACTTTTGCAAGAGCATACAACATGCAATAGATAATGCACTGCTTTCTGTGCCCTCTTCCTGGAGATTTTCGTACTTCGGAGCTGATATTGGTTATTTACAGATCGTCAACAGCTTCCCGATGGCAAGCGCCCTTGCTTCCGTGTTTGGAGCAGAAGCGGTTGCGGTATGTTTTCTTTTGCTCTTTATTCCGTAGCGTCTTACACTGATTAAGAGGCCGTTCGCGTAAGAATCGGACAATGACCGGCACATTGATTTTTCAATAAATTGGGGATAGAGGTTCTCGAGGGTGGTGATCATCATGGTGAACTTCATTTTGCTCCAACTGATCCCGTGCCGCAGTGCTGCAACCATGCTGCATGGCACCACTTTTCTGTATCTCGCAAGTCCGTCTACGAAATGTAATGAAAATTTCAGAGCAAGCATAATCGACCACACTGATTCCAACCATGATATTCTCGATTTATATAATGCATGCTTATTCTGATAAAAATTCCTTTTTTGAATACTAGGGCCTAGTGGTCTCCAATTTTATAATAGGCTGATGCGCCTCATCGAGAGGGTCATTTTTCATACGCAAAGTGTGGAGAAAAAA
>LS485534.1:39436-56661 GCA_900490705.1 Pristionchus arcanus
TAAAAATCTCACCTGGCCAATTTCCTTCTCATTTTCTTTCTCATCCTCATAATCTTCTTCCTCCTTTTTCTCCTCGTACAATTTTACATACCCACTGCTCATTCTACAGTAGGGACAGCCCAGACGACCTTCTTCCTACAAAATTTAATTGTAATTATAATTGCACTTAAATAAAATCATTTTAAATTTGAAATAAGTGCTCACCTCCATCTGCAGAGCACAAGCCATGCAGACTGTGTGCCCACAGGCGGTCAAAACAGCTCGAGACTTGGGCGATGAGGCAAAGCAAATTTTGCACTCGCGAGAGAAGTGACGGGCGGGACTGTAATGGTGGGGTTTGACCTTTGATCATTGGATTTCAACCTTATATATAATTTCATAAATGCTATTGTAAATTTAGCCTGCATACCTCTCCTCCTCCTCCCTTCTCAACTCGCTGATCTTCCGCTCCTTTTCTTGCGCAGTCATCCTTTTTCTGACTTGGGGGATCACGGTCTCATCTTCAAAGTCAGTAACAGCTGCGCATACAGCTTGTAAAAGGGCATCGGCGTTATCCAGACGGTATCCTGTAAAGCAAAATTATTTCCAAAATCGTCAAATATTCGTCAAAATAAAGTCAATGTAAATTTAGCAAAGTAAAAATGTAAATGAATCCAAGGCACTTGCGAAAGCGTATGCATTGCTTTCTAGGAATAAAATAATATTGTATCTAATAAAACTGACCGGAAACCAGTATCGAAGTCAATGATCTGTTCTGGGTCCCATTAGGGAAGAATGTACGATTCGAAACATTGTTCACTTCGACGAATTTTCCATGAAGGTTGCCAATAGGAGCATTGTAGATGGAGATGAGGGGCATTTCTGAAAAACAGCAATGAATAAATTAATATGAAATACGTATGAAAAGATCGAGGAAAAAATAAGATGGAACATTTTAATAGTATAGTGAACAGGTGATAATATACTGACCAAGCTGGAGACTTCCAATTTCAGGTTGGTATCCGATCACATTCCCTCGTCGGGCATATGGTGGATGCACGCCCAGGAGGTATTTACTATCTCTGACTCCTCAATTTTGCTTGATCTCTTGATCTGCCTGTTCGGCTAAGAGATCAAGTATCGTCTGCCATTGCATTGCTCAGACCTCGGCAACCACTTGTTTCAAAATTTGTAACGATTCCAACACAACTTTGATAATTGCAGCAAGAGTACAAAGGTCGTTGGTACAAATCTTCTTGATCCGATCATAAACCGTCCATAAAATGGGATTGCTGTTACGCGATCATCTTTCCTGCACTACTAGAGAAGATTGTACTGAACAGGAAATGGGGTTACCCATAGGCAGAGGGCATCTTTTCGCATTTGCTCTCTGAGCGTCAAACGCTGGCCAAAAATACCCTTTGCTATTGTAAATCCGGAAAGGACATGTGCTATCTAGCTCCGGTTAGAAGTATAAAGAAAGGGCGGAATCAGAATTGATCACTCCCCGATGTTCATTCAACTCCTCTCCCTTCTATCTCTTGTCGTTTACGCTACTGCTGATGATGCAGCAGCAGGCGGAATCCCACTGCTGAGCGGAAACGGCGGTCTGACAGGTACGTGATGTAGTGGTGTAGTCAATTGGTGTGCCGAGTGCAGCCTCATAGTCGACGTTTCTCAGGTGCTGGATACGGTGATGCGTACGGCGGCAAGATCGCCGATGGTGTGTACGGAGTTGGAGGACGGGCTGGAGGTGAGAATTCCTATATTTCTTTTTTTTCTATTGCATTTGTATTATTTCCCATGTACCGACGGTAAAAAAATTTCTTGCCGATTCTTAGGAATCTGTTTTCAGGACAACTCGGGCTAACTGGTTTGCTTGGGCTGGGCGGAAGGAAGAAGAGACAGGTTGGAGAATACGTTCTGCTTTTTTAAAATTTATTATAAATTTCAAACAAAGTATTTTCAGGATTTCGCTCCCTTCACATTCCTCATTCCCGCAGCTCCAGTTGACCCTGTGGGACCAACAGAAGAGGGATCGGGAGAATCCGAGGAGGAAGGCAGGAATAAGAGAGATGTAAGGAATGAACTCACCAAGCACCAATTCGATAAGAGAATTATTGTTTTATTTTGAAGGCAAGTGCCATCGCTGATGCAAGTGCAACTGCTGATGGAGGAGATGCATCGGCTGTGAGTACTCTATTGCTAATTCTAATTTGTCATGTTTCAATGCTTCGATTGCTGCATTACCATGTATTATTCCAGACTGCCAACGCAGCAGCGAACCCGCCTCCAGCCATAGCTTCGGCCGCGGCAAGAAAGAGAAGACAGGTATGTTTCCCATATTTTTTCTGGCCAAGACAAATGTCTCATTGCTCCTTTTTTCAGGCGACCGCAACTGCCAATGCAAACGCAACGTCTAACGGAGGAGACGCTACCGCTGTATGTGTTTTACTTTCTTGGAGGCCACTTTTCCTTGAATTCCGATTATTTGATCATATTTCTACAGATCGCATCTGCTATTGCCAACCAGAGAAGGGGACGACGCACAACAGCAGCGCCTGCAGCGAGAAAGCGCAGACAGGTTGGCTATTAGTTTTTGATTCATCAGTCGGGATAGGACCCAACAAATAGGATATATTCCAAATAGTACATTCTTCAAATCGATAGTTCAGGCGAGCGCAAACGCTGATGCGGCTGCTTCGTCTTCTGGAAAGGGAACAGCGAGCGCGAATGCGGTGATTGTTCAACGTTTCTCGAAATTTTACTCGAAACTCTTTTGATCATACATTTACAGTTTATCATTGTAGGCAGCCTCAGCAAGTGCTGGCCAGGTTACTGCAGCCCCGGCTGCAAGAAGAAAGAGACAGGTTAGTATGGTCTCCTTTGTTCCCCCCAATACTTGGCAATTTTTCATCTAGAGACTCAATTTGACAGTGTGTAATTTGTTCATTTCCAGGATTTCGGCTTCGTTCCCTTTGCCTCCCTTGGCTTCACTGCCGCCCCTGCCCCGGCTCCCGCAGCAGACACAGCCTAAAGCGCCGCGACCACCGTGCCATGCGAGAAGCTCAGCGACAACTTCGCCATCATTACCGACCGCGCCTGAGTCATGCCATTTTACTACTAGGCAACTTTTTTGTTAATATCATGATTGATAAATGATTATGATGTACATATTATAAAACGTTGAGAATATCGCACAGTAATCGGATCAAAAAAAAGTTCAAATTATTTTGAATTTTCGACTTTCATTTATTTGTTTGATCTCTAACAATAAGATATTATTTTTAAAAAAATCCAGATCTATTATATGCATGGATATATAATCCATTGTTTTGTAGGTGATTATGAGGTGGTCTGTGTATGTATATAAAATGTATTTCTTAAATTATTGTTGTACTGAGAAATTGAACACTGAATTTTCTGGCAAATTTAACTTTCCGAATAAAATTTTTTTGAACAATGTGAACAATAATTGTGGAATAAAACTTGACATTGAAAAGGATGAAGATCAATGCATGCGAACAATCATTCCATCGCGACCATTAAACAATTCGACGGCGTATTGAGCAGAGCTTTCGCACTCATACTGGCAAATGATGTATCCACGCGGGCCACCGGTCTCTCTTTGAAACGAAATACTAAGAATTTCTCCGGCTTCCGAGAACAATTCAATCAAGTCGTTCACCTCTGTGGATGGCCGCAGATTGCCGATATAGATTCGGGAGGGGCAAAAGAGACGAGGTATGGTAGGAGGAGGTACGGTGGGGTAAGATGTTCGCATCGAACTGAGAATATTCTGGGATGGAGACATGAAGGAAAAGCCCTCTCGATCGGATGAAGGCGTGGAATGGGTCGGATTGAAAGACAAGGTGTTAGCGCCAGCGGTTTCAGTTGACCTGGGTACGGTAGAGTGTAATTCGGGAGCATTGATGGAAAATGCGGTAGGACGGGGTGTGATTTTTGCAATGTTTTCACCAGGCGAAATCGTCGAAGAATCGAGGTTTGATGCGACCTGGAAAATATATGTAGATAAGCATGAAATGAATTATTTCAAATGAATGTTAAGTGTTTATCTTGTATCGGATTGAACCGATAGTGATCTCCTATATCTTTCTCATCTCTCTCTTCTCTGAGTCTTCGGCTCTTCTCTCACTCCTATGATAAACCATTACCACTGAACGGTCGTTAACCTACACAGAACCACGGGTAAAAATCTCACCTGGCCAATTTCCTTCTCATTTTCTTTCTCATCCTCATAATCTTCTTCCTCCTTTTTCTCCTCGTACAATTTTACATACCCACTGCTCATTCTACAGTAGGGACAGCCCAGACGACCTTCTTCCTACAAAATTTAATTGTAATTATAATTGCACTTAAATAAAATCATTTTAAATTTGAAATAAGTGCTCACCTCCATCTGCAGAGCACAAGCCATGCAGACTGTGTGTCCACAGACGGTCAATACAGCTCGAGATTTGGGTGAGGACGCATAGCAAATTCTACACTCACGAGAGAATTGACAGGAGGGGCTGCAATGGCAGTATTCAACTTGTGTCGTTTAGACCATTTTGTTATGTATCAAAATTCGAATAATTAAAATGTTGATGGAATTGGTCAGTTTCTGTTAAGAATCTTGCAACGTGCGATATTTTCCAGTTAAGTCTCAGTAAAAAAATAATTGCCTAATTTCGTCTCGCCTTGTCATGCCTACTATGCTTACCTCTCTTCCTCGTGTTTTCTCAACTCCACAATCTTCTTCTCTTTTTCCTGAGCGGTCATTATAATTCTGCCGTCCGGCGCATCTTCGAATTCCGCAGCGAGTGTCATCACAGCTCGCAATAGTGCGTCGGAATGCTCCAGACCATATCCTGTAGTAAATATATCATTTTTTTTCTTTAAAATATATGAAAATGTGAACGTTCTAGGGACGACAGAACTAAAAAACGCACCAGAAACGAGAATCGAAGTAAGAGCGTTGTCCCTGACTCCGTTGATGAAAGTATCTCGCTTCAAATTCAGCACTTCAACATATTTCCCGTTGATTCTTTCAATAGGAATATCGTTGAAGGTGAGGAAAGGCATACTGAAAAATACTGTGTGAGACAATACAATTCTGAATTGAATATTTATCACGCTTCTTTACTGAAGAAAGGATAGAAAGAAATAACACTGAACAGGATTTCGCAAGTCAAAATAACGATGGATGTGGACGGATGAATTTTTCATGAAGAAAGCTGATGGTGAAAATATACTGGCCTAGCTGGATACTTCCAATCACAAAATGGCATCCGATCATGCTATGTTGTCGGCCATACAGAGCTAGAGAGTGTAGGGAATGAAGAGAGTCGGACCAACGGTATGAGATTGAATCCCACCCAGGAGGGATATTTTTCCACGTGATCTTTTGATCTGTCTGACATTTTAAATGATCAAGTAATACTGATGGTCAGGCTGTTGACTCCCTTAGGCCTCATTAACAATTTTTGATCACTCGGTAACAAATTTGTAACGATTCCATCACAATTTTGAAAAGTCGCAAGCACAGTGCAAAAGTACAATGGGCGTGCACTTGATCCGATCATAAACCGACCATGAAATGGCATCACTGTTGCGCGATAATCTTTAATGCACTATTCTATTGTACTGAACAGGAAATGAGATAACGATGGACAGGGCAATCCTTTATGCATTTGCTCTCTGAACGTCAAACGCGGGCCAAAAATACCCTTTGCTATTGTAAATCCGGAAAGGACATGCTCCACTGTTCGTGATCTAGCTCGGGCTAGTAGTATAAAGGAGGGGCGGAATGAGGTTTGATCACTCCCCGATGTTCTTTCCACTCCTCTCCCTTCTGGCTTTCTGTGCCATTTCCACTGCTGATGATGCGGCAGCAGGAGGAATCCCGCTACTGAGCGGAAACGGCGGTCTAACAGGTGCGTAGTGTGTTGGTGGTGTCTCGAGTGCAATAACATAGCGACGTTTTTCAGGCGCTGGCTACGGTGATGCGTACGGCGGCAAGGTGGCGGAAGGCGTGTATGGTATTGGAGGACGGGCGGGAGGTAAGAACTCTTTCCTGTTTTATAATTGTTACCGTATTTTCGTCTACAGATATGGTAACCCATATTATATTGCCAGAATGTAAATCTGATATTTTTAGGACAACTCGGACTAACTGGTCTGCTCGGACTAGGCGGTAGGAAGAAGAGACAGGTGCGTTTTCAAAAACTCTTACCTTGTTCAATGTTCCAATCTCATTTTGCAAACTTCAATAATTATCTAATTAAATAAATATTCTCAGGATTTCGGATTCGTTCCCTTCGCCTCGCTCATTCCTGCACCGCTAGTTGACCCCGT
Organism: Pristionchus arcanus; assembly: GCA_900490705.1. NCBI lineage: Eukaryota > Metazoa > Nematoda > Chromadorea > Rhabditida > Neodiplogasteridae > Pristionchus > Pristionchus arcanus. The sequence goes on from LS485534.1 coordinate 45,773, forward strand.
GCCTCCAACCGAAGTGGCGACTGAAGGATCAGGGGAGGAAGGCAGGAAGAAGAGAGATGTGAGTATCTACTAAGTTAATTTCGGTTTTTTTATGTTTCGAATATCTGAAACATCTTGAACGGATGCTCAAATGATGATTTGAAGATTGTAATAGTATTCTGTAGGCCAGTGCTACCGCTGACGCAAGCGCAACTGCTGATGGAGGAGATGCCTCGGCTGTGAGTTTATCATTTACTGTATTATGTTCGAATGGCTCGATTGGTAGACTAAAATGCGTTATTTCAGACAGCCAACGCAGCGGCTAACCCGCCTCCAGCCGTTGCTTCGGCAGCTGCAAGAAAGAAGAGACAGGCCAGCGCAACAGCCAACGCAAATGCCACATCGAACGGAGGAAACGCGAGCGCTGTATGTTTTTATTGTCAACGACTTTTAAAAAATTAATAAAAATACATTAAATTATTTCCACAGGTCGCATCAGCAATTGCCAACCAGAGAAGAGGACGACGCACCACTGCTGCGCCCGCAGCTAGAAAGCGAAGACAGGTATGTTCTTTTGCGAATCGATGTCGTATAAACTAATTCATTATTAGGCAAGCGCCAACGCAAATGCGGCTGCTTCGGCGTCCGGAAAAGGATCGGCAAGTGCTAATGCGGTCAGTTTTCATTATCATTTCTGATTTTGCTTTTCATTGTTTCTAATCTTGATTCTCAAGTATTCCATTGTAGGCAGCCTCGGCAACTGCTGGTGCTGGACCGGCTACTGCGGCTCCGGCAGCTAGAAGAAAGAGACAGGTTAGGATCGAGCTGTAAACCTTTTCTAGCAACACGGTTTCCTCTAGATAAATATCAATATGATTATTACATTTCCAGGCTCTCGGCTTCGTTCCGTTCGAATCGCTTGGCTTCTCCGCTGCTCCTGCTCCGGCCCCCGCCCCTGAAACACCCGCAGCATCCGAAGAAGCACCAGCTGCTGACTGCTAGACTCATACTAGCGTCTATTCTTCCCGTTCTATCTCTAGCAACACCCATAAGAACAATAGAGACAATTGATTACGACTGTCAGAATGAAGAATCCGTGACTTTATTGCGTTTCACTCCAATTGATGAGAGAATTAGCGAAAACGGATTCTTCATTCTGACATCCCCTATACTTGATTGTAATATCTAGGAATCAATTTTTTCTATTAATTTATGCTCAATGTCATCTGAGATTTGTCGCGTGATAAACATCCATGAGGCAATTGAGAACAGTTGAGAATCATCAGGAATTAGCAACAACAAGAGTAGTGACAATTAAAACAGCGGAAAGGTATTTTGAGAGTCTATTATAGAGTCTATAGTCTTCTGATTTGTTCAAATAAATAGTTATGTTAGTCTGTATTATTCGAAGTCATCCACCGGTAAACGCGAGCAATATCATTTATCTACTTTTCACTCGAAAATTAGCACTACTTCTCCTGACCAATTAGGAGAATAATTCTGGAGATTCATGGATACATAGCAATCATTGCATACAATATTCACAACAAACAATGAGTCAATAACTTTGATCTTATAACAGTGCACAGACTAAACTAATATTTGAAATATATAGGCATTTGATTAATCTGAATAATCGTAAAGGAATAAAGGGATTTCATCTAGCAGCATCGTTTCTAAAATCGTCTCTGAATAGAGGATGCACTCGTTTTGTTCATTGTTGCGTCCAGAGTAGCGACGACGAGCCTCTTTGAATTTCATGGCCTGAAATTAATCATGATAAGATCTATAATCATTCAATATTTGGTTTAACATATCAAAAAGCTTGCCAATAAGTTTTTTGTAAAGTCTAGACAGAAAATATACCCACCAGATCCTCATCGAATTGTTGCGCTCGCACGTAGCCAATGGTCTCGAACAGGAATCTCTCGCCGGTTGTGGCCGTGTAGTATTGGGCCATGGGCCTGGAATGGGGGATAATTGATTATTGAATTTGAAGTCACACGAGTGTGATAATCTGATATCTCGAAATTCACGCAGACATAGTATCTTGATTGAGAAATTAATGGAGATAAAAGTTTAGAATGGTCCGTACTTAGTCGGCGCCGGCTCGGCCAGTCGTCGCGGATTGACCGGCAGAGGAATGCTCGTCTCGGTTACATACACTGTAAATATCATTTTATTGTTTGAACTGCATAGCACTGCGTGAAGCCAGCGGATGCTTGCGAGAAGAGGTTGATGAGCGTATTATTTTATTGTTGCTTTTGTTCTTTCAAAATTCGAATCAATGATTCGAACAGTAACGTACCGTAATCGTCAACTCTTCCGTGGATGTTCTTGTCAAGTTCCACTTCTTTGGACATCGCGTATCCGAGTCTAGATCCGTCTGGCTGAAAGTTTTAAGCGTTGTTTGCGCGGACTTCCACTACTTCTTTAATCATTCTTTCGTAGATCAACAATTGAATCGGATTGGATTTTACATTCAATAGCCTTACCTCATACGGAGTGAGCAGGAAGAACCAGTCAATGTTGTCCGCGATGTGCTGATTGAACTGAAATAAATTTGTAAGGTAAATTTGATAGGCACCACCTCATCCTCAAGGGCGGAGTTTTACTGAAATCAGTTGACGCGTTCTAAAGGTCAGATTCTAGCGATAAACAGGTAAAACATGGTGGAACATGATCATGGAGCTGGCAGTTCATCATCAATCGTACCTCGATAGGACCAAATCCATTGTAGACAATGTGCATGAGACGAGCGATCACGCGAGTCAGATGATAGCAGGAGATGAACTGAATAGATATGATGAGGATATGATGAGGAATAGATATGATAGATGAGGAGATGAAGAGATGAAACGAATATTGAAAGAATCTCAGATCTTTTGGCGCTCGAGCTCACTTTTTTCATCGTAATGCAAAATCATGGAGCAATGCACTCAATATTTTAATTATATATTTAAATGCTCACTCGTGCATCGTAAACTGGTTCCTCCACTGAATCCGAAGTCTTCTTAGTCATGCATAGATAATCGAAGCACATGCTCATTTTGGCGTTCCTGACCATTGACTGCAAAAAGTATTGAATTTTTTTAGCGTTTGCACAATTAATAGCCAATTTTCAATGTTGTTGTTGTTGTTGATTTTGCTTTGCTATTGTTACATTTAAAAACTCACGTAGGCTATTTCCGCATCCCTCACGGAGAATGCGCCCTCCCACGATACGTTCAGATAAAGGCCATTCATCCACACGAAGCGATTGCCTGTAATCATGTTGATGTTGTTTCCTGGGCCGACCATCTCTGAGCACATTTTCTGTGATAAACTAGAGTATACACGTAATCAGCCAACTTGGAACTAGCCCATAATTCACAACGGCTTGGTCGAAATTTGTCGATTTATTCCATCTTGTGCGTTGCATTTCCTAATTAAACTACCAGGGCTATCATTATACGCTTATTTTTTTCTTTATTTCGCGTATTCTCACTTATAAAAGGGGCAAGTGAGAACGCAGAACGACGATTCGGATTCTTTACTCCTTCTCTCCCGTATTCCTTACCTGCCCCTTCGTGCTTCTCATTCCTTCCGTACAGCTTTCCACTCACAGGCTCGCACGTATCGTACACCATAATGTGCTCCTCGAAGGTGGTGGCTTGCTTGAACGAGATTGGTTTATTTTGATAAAGCGATCGAGTTTACTATGATGAATAGTTTCATTGAAAAATCAGAGAAACAATGACGGATTCATCTTACTGTAAGTTGACATTGATTCATTCTCATGCTCAGTGCACTTGCATAAAAATATATAACCGGATGTAAATTTATCCATACAAAACAGAAATAAACACGACAACAGTAAAGTTCAGTAGGTTCAAGTGAGATTGTCATAAATTCGTCGATGCTTCGACCCTTGGGGTGAAATTTGTTCATGGCTGTGAACGCATACACGTAATGGAACAGATTCAATACACGATACAACACGCTAGTTACCAAGTAGTGACGTCATCACGGCATGTACCTCCTCGAAAGCTCACGAGTATCAAAAATGCTATGAGGCCCATGCCGAATTGCCCTCACCATTACAAATCACTATAACAACAGGAAAGTGAAAGACAAGTAGATTTCGAAATACGGGTAATAATCTCTTCGTTGCACACACTGATCAGAGGTGCGGGAGAATGAGTGAACCGACTAGCCGATTACCCGTATTTCGAACTCTAATATGAAATACTACAGTGAGAACAGGACCTCCTCGGTCATCGCTCTGTAAGAGCTACAAATCTCAGTTACTGCCTGGCCAAAGAATAGAAAGGCGACGTCCGGTATGTCCAAACGCCAGTCATTCGGGGGTTGACAGGAGATTTCGAGGGGTGAATCAAGGAGACGTCCCCTTTCGAGTTTGAAGAAGATGAAGTGACGGAGGTTGAGGAGGCAGTGATAGAAGGAGAGACGCTCGGCGCGAGAGAAGTTGCCCGCCTGCGCACAGAACAACGATGAATGTATTTCGAAACACCGATCACAGAGGCGAGATGGTGTAAAATAAAGAGACGAGCACTCATAACATTTTTACGAAAGTGTGTGAGGTCATAATTTAGATGTGCGCAATTGTTCACTTTCTCGAACACAAAACCATCACAATGTTGGTCACAAAATAATATATTCAGTGCTCTTTCGGTGTAAAGTAACCACTAAATAAGTAACTAATGAGTGTTTCAATACGATTTTACATCTCTTCATTTCACACACACTGTTCACTGGTCAATTGGTGAGAGAGTATGTCTGATGGAGAGGCGGCAAATCGTATTACGCACTATAATAAGTACCTGATCAGCCAGCTCAACGATCGTCTCATCGTGATACTCTGAGACGGAATAGTCGTCGGGCGGCCGGACGCAGAAGGAGGCTCCGTTGACGCCGGGCTGGAAGGATCGATTTTGGTACTTCTCTGTTGTTTGGCCCAGCCTTTTTTCGCAGAGTATTCTCTCCCTAACATTCTCATTAAAAAAAACCCTTCACATTCAGAGCGGTCGTAGATCGGGCCAAAACAGAGACTCCCGTTTTTTTTTACGATCTACCGCATCTCAAGCATCACAGAGATCTCCCGCGAAAACATTTTCAAACTGGCAAACCTCACGTCCGTATACTTCTCGGAAACTCTCAAAGAGATTGGTAAAGTGATACGCACCTTGTACACCCAGAACAGGCACTTGATGATGTCTTCGGCGACGGGGACGCTTTGAGGGAGCAGCTCTTGCTCAGGCAGCGCGTCTTTCTACAAATTGGATCAATCATATATGCATTTTGGTCTAATTGTTTTGCCTCACGTCCGTATACTTCTCGGAAACTCTCAAAGAGATTGGTAAAGTGATACGCACCTTGTACACCCAGAACAGGCACTTGATGATGTCTTCGGCGACGGGGACGCTTTGAGGGAGCAGCTCTTGCTCAGGCAGCGCGTCTTTCTACAAATTGGATCAATCATATATGCATTTTGGTCTAATTGTTTTGTTGTTTATGACACACCAAATCAGTTTCTAGTGAAAATTTAGTATCGTGTTATTGTCCGACGAGGGAGCTTCGAGTTGGCAATATTGTGCGACTTACGTATTCCGGCAGTAGCACGCTGTGTTGCGGTATGCTCGAGGTCTGCTGGGCAACGGGAGAGACCGGAGGAGGCACCTTAATGATGCTCATTGAGATGCTAAGAATACGTCTGGAGCTAACGGAGATGTAATCAAATAAGTATTGTGCCTAGCGTTGCCTGTTTATACGCGCTGAGAAGGGTCATATTCGAAATATTAATAGCCCTTACGAATATAATAATGCGTGAAAGATGCGGATGTGCAAGAGTATTCCCTCTATACCATGTTCATTACCTACCCCTACCCTTTCGGAGCGGCTCTATCCTGGGCCAAAACAAGTAGAGAACTTCTAGAATGCATACCTTGTGAATGACGTGGAATCTGTTGCCGTGCCAGAGCCCGAAGGCGGCGAATAGAATAACGAAGAGGATGCCAAGGATAGTGTACTGGAAAATGGAATGACCACTATCTCGCCAATGCTTTTTGAACAGTACTCCCTAGATATCAGTGCACGGCTTGTTGTCCAATCGCGCACATAATTCAAACAAAAACTATACAATTGCTCACCGCATGGTTCCAATTCATGTCGTTCTCCTTGTCTCGTCTCAGCTCCTCGTAGAACTCAGCACTGATCGCAGGGGCCTTCTTTCTCCTGGAAAACCCAATTTATACTCCTTGATATCGGTAAAATATGACATCGATGAAGAAACCAAAGATTGAGACTTTCGCTGATTTGTTGCGTTGAAGGTTTCAACTAAACCATCCGGAAAACGCCCTGTTTTTCATGTTATGAGCAAAAAAGTTGAGCTTATCAGCCGCAGTGGCAGACAGACATAAAAAATATTCTTCGTAGTGACTTACTTTCCGAGGCATCTTCGCAGCAGGGATTCTGGCTGCGCAGGCTTGGGCGAGTCAGGCGTGTTCTCCCTCGAGGTTCTTTGCTCTTGTTCCAATCGCTCCTGTTGTCTCTTATCTTTGAGCGACTTCTCCTCTAATGCCTGGAATAACAATTAATATTAAAATTATTAATTATCGTCTAAGCGCTTCGGACAATTCATAATTTTTGTTCTTCCTGCAAGCACATTGCTTGATGGACGGATAAATTTAAGCAAATGTATTTTATTTAAACCACCGACCTTTCTCTTTTCCTCGGCCTTTCTATCCTTCTCATTCAGTTGAGGCACGACGGGCACGTATTGCTGCAAATAGTACTAATTTATAATGTTAATTATTTAGCAATTATTAATTATTTAAAAAAAAATTATTACCTTGGCCTGGAACTTTACGGGCGCCTCCTTTTTCTTAGTTTGCTTCGAGACAGCGACCTGAATTTTTATTATTTATTATTTTGAATATTTACTTCATCTAATTTATAACGCGATAATTGAGTATTAAAACCGGCGAGAGTGTAGAAATTGCGCTTGAAAGTGAGCGGCACTTTCTGAACTACTACCCACCTGGAACGCGGGACTGCTCTTCTCCTCCTGTTCCTCCTCCTCAATCCTCTCCCTCTCCTTCTCTCCCTTCTCACTACTGGCCCTCGTGTCCCGTGACGCGTCCCTGCTCGTCTCATTCGACTGATCGTTTGCGTCGAATGAGTCGGTGGATTGGAGGCGGGAACCGGTCTGTAAAATTCCGTTTTATTGACTTCCATTTAGGAGCTCAGCCAAATTGATGTTTCAGGTTTAGCCCATGCATCCCATGGGAACAGCTTACTTTAAAACGCTTTTCTAAATATAATTGCTGAGGATTCCATAAATCTACTCACCTTCCCAATCCTCCTTCTAGCCGATTTGCAATACTGTTTTGACTTGGATCAAATTTAAGAGGTTATCGTACAAAAACACGACTATTAGAAGTTTTGATAGTCGCCGGTTTTGGCTGGTCGATGCGGAAACATTCAGAGTTTCTTCCTCACCTTCCTGCCCCTCCCCCTTGCTGACTTGCTTACGGGCTTGGCCTGCTCGGGAGTGATTGGAGGGGTGAGCTGAGACTAGTGAAAATTTAGTATCGTGTTATTGTCCGACGAGGGAGCTTCGAGTTGGCAATATTGTGCGACTTACGTATTCCGGCAGTAGCACGCTGTGTTGCGGTATGCTCGAGGTCTGCTGGGCAACGGGAGAGACCGGAGGAGGCACCTTAATGATGCTCATTGAGATGCTAAGAATACGTCTGGAGCTAACGGAGATGTAATCAAATAAGTATTGTGCCTAGCGTTGCCTGTTTATACGCGCTGAGAAGGGTCATATTCGAAATATTAATAGCCCTTACGAATATAATAATGCGTGAAAGATGCGGATGTGCAAGAGTATTCCCTCTATACCATGTTCATTACCTACCCCTACCCTTTCGGAGCGGCTCTATCCTGGGCCAAAACAAGTAGAGAACTTCTAGAATGCATACCTTGTGAATGACGTGGAATCTGTTGCCGTGCCAGAGCCCGAAGGCGGCGAATAGAATAACGAAGAGGATGCCAAGGATAGTGTACTGGAAAATGGAATGACCACTATCTCGCCAATGCTTTTTGAACAGTACTCCCTAGATATCAGTGCACGGCTTGTTGTCCAATCGCGCACATAATTCAAACAAAAACTATACAATTGCTCACCGCATGGTTCCAATTCATGTCGTTCTCCTTGTCTCGTCTCAGCTCCTCGTAGAATTCAGCACTGATCGCAGGGGCCTTCTTTCTCCTGGAAAACCCAATTTATACTCCTTGATATCGGTAAAATATGACATCGATGAAGAAACCAAAGATTGAGACTTTCGCTGATTTGTTGCGTTGAAGGTTTCAACTAAACCATCCGGAAAACGCCCTGTTTTTCATGTTATGAGCAAAAAAGTTGAGCTTATCAGCCGCAGTGGCAGACAGACATAAAAAATATTCTTCGTAGTGACTTACTTTCCGAGGCATCTTCGCAGCAGGGATTCTGGCTGCGCAGGCTTGGGCGAGTCAGGCGTGTTCTCCCTCGAGGTTCTTTGCTCTTGTTCCAATCGCTCCTGTTGTCTCTTATCTTTGAGCGACTTCTCCTCTAATGCCTGGAATAACAATTAATATTAAAATTATTAATTATCGTCTAAGCGCTTCGGACAATTCATAATTTTTGTTCTTCCTGCAAGCACATTGCTTGATGGACGGATAAATTTAAGCAAATGTATTTTATTTAAACCACCGACCTTTCTCTTTTCCTCGGCCTTTCTATCCTTCTCATTCAGTTGAGGGACGACGGGCACGTATTGCTGCAAATTGTACTAATTTATAATTTTAATTAATTAGCAATTAATTAATTATTAAATGTAAATAAATAATACCTTGGCCTGGAACTTCACCGGCGCCTCCTTCTTCTTGGTCTGCTTCGAGACGGCGACCTGAATTGTTTATTTATTTTTAAAAAAAGTTATAAGATTTCATCGAATGTTCATAATCAAAAAGTGCCCACCTGGAACGCGGGACTGCTCTTCTCCTCAACCTCCTCCTCAATCCTCTCCCTCTCCTTCTCTTCCTTCTCACTACTGGCCCTCGTGTCCCTCGATGCGTCCCTGCTCGTCTCATTCGACTGATCGTTCGCGTCGAATGAGTCGGTGGATTGGAGGCGGGAGCCGGTCTGGAAATAAGTTCTTGACGCAATACTCCGTGTTGTTTTCTTTACATTTGATGTAAAAAAAAATGTATGAAGTCATTCATTCAAAAGGTAATCAGTACAATAGTGTTTGTGATCGCTGGTATTAATCGAATAAAGGAACCCCCCCTCACCTTCCTTCCTCTCCTCCTTGCCGACTTGCTCACGGGCTTAGCCTGCTCGGGTGTGATAGGGGGTGTGAGCTGAGAGGCCAGAGCGGCTTCCTGGAGTAAGAATTATCAAGATTGCACTCAACCGGTTTTGAATATGTTTCACAATGATCTTATAGCGTGAAATGTTTGAACTATTCGATTCGAGCGTGAAATTATGTCCAACAATATTTATAGAAATAATTTGCTCCGATTTCCATCATTCTCACTATGAGTTCATCCTATCATTCCGCTCTGGGTGCAGTTATTCAGTGCTCTTATTAGATCATTATCACAAATCGATCCTCAACCGACCTGCAACTGTTCCATCTTCCTCCTCTTCTCCTCCTCCTCCAACTGGATTCGGGCGCTGAGCGAGAGTGATTGCCGGGCCTCTTCCTCCTTCTTTCTTTCCAGAGCGATCGCTTGCTTTACCTGCAGAATTCCATTGTTATTTTGAGTCATAAGATGATCTGATCTACAACTTTCCTTCGCACTATCTACACGACTTTTGCTTAGTGAGTGAAACAGATCCAAATTCCTTCCAGAAATATTCCTGAAGCTCACCCCTAATTGTTTTAAATATGTTCACATTAACAATAATAATATAAAAGACCAACCCTTTGCTCCTCCCTCCTCCTGTCCGCGTCTTCCTCTCGCTGTTGGCGCTTGCGCTCGGACTCTTTCTGGAAGATCAAAGATCAACATTCAAAGATCAAAGACCAAAGATTAATTTCCTCACCTTCGCCGCTTCCTGCACAATTTCCTCCATGCGCATCGCCTCATCGGCCTTTTGCTTCTGAAAATGATTGCATTCAACGATCCGAATATGTTTCGCACAGATCACAAAAGTGAAGGAATCATATACGTAATAATTCCGGTGTTGACGGCTTTACATAAAAAATATTATTAAAATAAAATAAAACAGTACCTCAATCTCCCTCCTCTTCTCCTCCTCCCTCTTCCTCTTCTCCTCAGTCAGAGCGAGTCTTCTCTGCTCCTCTTCCTCCCTCTTCTTCCGCTCTTCGGCCTTACGCGTTTCCCGGTCGAGTTGTTGTCGCTGCAAAAATATTTTATGAAGAAAATAAACATAAATGGAGAAAAAAAACTAAAAACTCAATCTACAATAGGAAATGGTCATAACAAGAGGTTCACTTGTAAATGAATCTTTCTGTTCAGTTATGTTTCACGAAAATATCAAAAGAGAACGGGTCGATAATGATTCAATGCTTCCTCTGCAGCTTCTAATAATAATATTTACTGATCCAATGATGTGGTTTACCTGTCTCTCGGCCTCCAATCGTTCCGCCTCCTTCCTCTCGTCTTCCAATCTCTTCTCCTCCTCTTCTCTTTGCTTCCTCTCCCTCTCTTCCTCATCCCTTCTCCTTTCCTCCTCATCTTTGATCCGTCTCGCTTCTGCCTCTTTCCTTCTATTTTCTTCATCAGCCTTCCTCTTTTCTGCTTCTTTCTTCTTCTTCTCCAAGGTCTTCTGCCTCTTTTCCTCCGCCCTCTGTACTTCGCGTCTCTGAAATGCTTGATCATAATGGACAAAATATATA
>LS485534.1:63937-81175 GCA_900490705.1 Pristionchus arcanus
AAATGCAGCAAAAAAGATCTGCAGCAAAAGGGTTTGATCCAACAACCTTCAAAAAGATTTGCCGAACCACTATCCACTACACCATGGGGGTCATGCTCTTCCTTTCTTGGGATTCATAGAGGAGTGCGTATTTCGCGCACGCAAATTTCCCATGCAAAAGCATGCAATTTTCGATATCGATTTTCGGTTCTTAGGAAACCTATATCCAATCAGCTTGAAGCGGTTTTGGACTTCCCTATGGGGTACCTTTCAACTGGCAACAACGAATTTACTCGGGAGGTCTGCCCACTTTTGCGGTTCCCTTGTAAAAGTTAGATATGACTGTTACGAGTCGGCCAGGTGAAAAAATCCGGGCAAGTGCCGAAAATAATGTGAAGAGTGGAGAGTTCACCCGGCCATTAACCACTGTGAGCAAGGGGGGAAGTTATGTCACAAAGAGGCAGGGGAGGGAGGGGTGATGAAATGGAGGGATCGAGGGAAGAGGGTCGCGAAGAACGGACAAAGGATGGACCGATCGAAAATAGTGGTAGGGAAAAATGTCTGATTCTTTTCGTTTCCCATACTTGAATCACCCTTAGAATGAGCCATCTGCTAACTTCGCTATGGTCTTCGGCCCCAATGAAAGGGATGGATCAGCCAAAGACAACAGGCTCCATTCATTTTCGATGACAGTGAGCAAAGCTGAGCTGAAAGAAAGGGGATGGGTACAGTTGAACCTTTTCATTGGCAGTGAAGTGAATAGAGCTTGGTGTCGTCTAGTGCCGATCTATCCCATTCAATGAAGCCGAATACCAACAAATTGTGGTTTGCAGATGGTTCTTTTGAAATCACCATTTGGGTGATAGAAGAACTATTTTTCGAAACTATTCACACCCAGTATCAATTACAAATTCGGTTGACAAATTTCATTCGATCAGGGATCCTGCAATTCTAATGTCTTATCTAGCATTAGTGAAACTCAACAGTTTTTCTCCCGGAAAATGTGCCCGGAAAGCCATGCGCGCAGTCGCCTTTCACGAGGCAGATGTTCATTTCATTGTATTGGGATCGTTTTCTCATCCATCCTGCCTCTTCTCTCAATAGGGGGGCCACCTCTTGCTCATCCTCTTAGGAGATGAATTAACGAGCGCTCTCGTGTCTGCGTCTCTCACTTTCCCACACTCTCTCGCCCTCTCTAACTGACGAGAGATCAGGTGAAATCGAGAGACGACTAACGTTGGGACACTCTAATGGACACTGTCAATCCAATAGGCACAAAAGCGTGGCGCGGTCCTATTGTCCGGCCCGCCCTACCGTAGTCGGCATTTGCCGGCTCTCGAATGTCATTTTCCCTCCTACAGTAATGTTCTTATCGTCCGGCACCACTTATGGAGCAACATTTGAGTTTATGGGCAACAACGCGAGATACCGTAATTTCATAAGAGGGAAAGTGCGCTAATCCGTGATGTTTTTGGAGCGATGTGGTGGTGATCGAGTGCAAATCCCAAATTGCCCCCCACTCACAATCGATTCGCAGCGAGACGGCATTGTAGCTGGGGCCGGTGCCGTGGAAGTACGGTAGCACGAAGGGGATAGGTGGTAGCATCTGCTCGCAGACTGAAAAGTGCACGGCTGCACCAGTGAGATACGGTAGGCACACCAAATTGGAATGTACACGGTTGCACCAGTGCCCGTGGGGTACGGTAGGCACACCACTGAATTTAACAGAATTGTAATGACCACACTAGCACCACTACCCATATTACGGTAGGCGCACAAAGTGATATGGCAGATTGGAATGTACACGCTTCCACCAATGGATATGGTAGACACATCATTGAATATCTTAGAAATGAGTGGTTGTCTGCGAAAACTGAACCAATTTGATTACAAACTGAAATCGCAGCTCATTTGCATTTTGTGATTGGCTTTCGAACATGAGCTAGAATAGCTCATATTGACTTGTCCACGTCATCATTCCACTTACGAATACGGTAGGCACCCAATAGACTATCCCACACTTAGTACGCGTCAGCACTAGAACAGACGAGTGAAAGGAAAAAAAACCCATTAAAAAAAAAAAAAACACAGAATGAACGGTAGAGAACAAGCCAAAAAAGGAGAGCTCTCTAATACCGAGTCAGCCTAACCGTGCGTGGCATTTGGGGCAACACATTCTATCTCATTTGGCCCGGTGACTAAGATAGCGACACCCTACATGATGATGGTTGCAGATATTTTCCCATACCCCTGAAATAACTGGCAAAAAGCAAGACGCTCATGCTGATTCTGCAAAAAGTTCGCGATAGTTTCCATAAACGTCACAGATGACGCCTGCAGTGCCAGATCACAGATTACGGTAGGCCGGATACGGCATCCCCCCCTTCCACCAGCTCACATATAGGCAGCTTGGACTGGCTGAGCGCGCACCAGACTTGGAAGAGCACCGGCGGCAGCAGGTGGGGGTCTGCAAAACTCCTTTTCTTGTCAAATTTTGAGCAGGCGACTATTAGTAAATCTCGCACGATACCACGACTCACTAATCTGTGGAAGCGTCGGCGTCGGCAGGTCGATGGACAGGCAAAGGGTGGCGGGTTCTGGAGGCGATGGCGGGGCGTCGTCGACTGCCTCCTCCTCCGATCCTCCAGCTCCTCCTCCACCGCCCGGTGGTTGTTGGCGTTTTCGCTTTTTCGCAATCTTGACGTCTTTCTGGAACATTTTTTACGTCGAAATTGCGATATGTTTCACGAAACGTACAAATATCAGACGGGATGCGAAATTCAATTGAATCGCGTTCAATTCTCGACAAATAATATTGAATGAGCATTCTGCAGGAGTGAATAATGCGATCACAAGACACTCGAAATTGCAGGATCCATCACGGATTCAATTCCATCGCGCGGCCCGCAAAGATAAATGTCTTTCAATATTGGGGGGTTGGAGCGCGAAATTGATGATTTCCTCTGAGAAATATGGAGAGAAGGAAGACGAGGATTGGGTGCAGGATTGGAGGAATGTCCGGGTGCAGCCAATATTGGCGGATTTGCGCGAATTTCTCGTGTCATATTTGCCTGGCGCATTAGGCAATTAGGTACACGCGACAAGTTGGGATGACGCAATTCGAAGCAAATACGATGCAAGAGGTGTCAAGTCGCATCAAGGAAAAGGTATGATAGGCAACTGCTATCAGGTTGATATACCCAGGCAAATAGGGGATTACTGTCATCAAAACAAGCAAAATGTCGGATAGCGTCGCGAAATATCAAGGAATGGTTGTTACGCAACGAACAGGGTAACAGTTGTTTGCAAGAAACGGCCAGCAAGCCATTCAAAAACGAATCCAAAAGAGGAAACCGACATTGTTTCTCCAACGTGTTCGTTAGTATGTGTTGCGCAATGATGAAAACCGCGTTGCGCCTAAGCAAGAAGGAGAAGAGGGAGCCATCATCAGACCCTCTCATATCGCCCTGCTCTCTCGCTGCTCTGTCTGGCAAGATATAATGGGAGACGATCGGCATAGAGATGCTGCTGTAACAGAAGGAGTCTCTCCATTCAAGATGCTCTCTCGACGGTTAGAGATAGCGAGAGAGTACACGAATCGAAGAGACACAGAAAACGCGTGCATTAGTCAGCTGCAATGGGTAGCAAGAGAAGGAAGAGATGGCTTCTCTGCGCTCTCCTCGTTTCGCGTGCTCTCTCGCGACCGGCTGATCGGTTAGAGATAGGGAGGATGCAAGAGAGCGCTCTGCCGGGTTACCCGGCAGATTGCGCGCTTAGATAGGGCACGTACAGTTCTAGAAAGGGCTCCCCAATCTGTATGATCTCTCGCTTTGTCTGATCGGCAATTGCATGCAAACCATTCCTAGAAGAGCCATCGCTCTTGCTTCTCTGACTGACGAGAGACAATGCAAAAATGGACACGACTAAATAATCGGCAGAGGGTGCAGAGAATGCGCGGGAAAGAGGACAAAGGAGACGGTTGGGATGAGAGTATTTCGGCAGATGCACTACAAGGTTATGTGACCCCGACATAAGATGAGATGAGTTTCACTGATAGTGTAAGGGCTGGCAGGAATAGGAAGGGCAATTTTTTTAACATATCTCTTTACACCAAAAATTCACAAATTATGCGAAAGTGCATTATTGAAGTAGATCAAGACACATCCAGGTACGCTTGTATTAGCAAAGGAAACGGAGTTGTGATGAGAACACATGATGTCTTTCGGCAGATGCACTACAAGGTTACTTGAGCCGAAGCACGATTAGATCAGATGTGTTTCACTGATGGCATTAGAGCAGAAAGAGGATCGGAGTTCAATTCCGGTTCTACTCCGTTAATGTAAGATACAAAAAAAATATTTTCTGATTCTTTCGCGTGAGTGATCGCTATTTCATTCGCTAAAAGTGATCAACATGAATACATGAACTCCATGAACAGCATGAATCTACATGAACTAATACGCTACAAATTCGAAGGACAATGAAAGTCTCAGCATTTCTTCTTATTTCAACGCTTGATCACACATCGTCAGATCCTACACAATGCGCTACATCTGGACTGAATTCGCGGGAAATAATGGGTGCACTCTCTCCATTTGACATGCTCTCTCGCCGGTTAGACAAAGCGAGAGAGCAGGAGGAATGGAGAGATCGATGATATTTTAGACAGAGAGAAATCGTTGACATTCGCGCGTCTCCATTCAATTCGTAATGAAGGTTTGCAATTCTCCTTGAATTTCACCTCATTGTTCAAAAAGATTAAACGACTTCATGAAAGTACTATGTTATTGGACATTTGGCAACGGGAAATGCTCCTAATTTTAGATTGATAACATCCCCATGGCGTCAAACTTATTTCGAGAGGGCAAGTGATGCGATAGCTCGCCATATTTAATGTACACTTCTCGTACTTTTTCGGCTGTTTACTTCCTTGAGCTACTCCATTTTTAGCCCATAGATATCATGAAGAGCAGTCAGAGGAACGAGAGGGCATGTAATAAGGAGAGTCAAGAACGTTGATAGCATCCCACACTGGCCGGCACCAGTCCAATTACTGCGCTAAGAGTCTTAGATAGGCGAAAGGGCAGTGGAAGCGGTAGTGTTCGAGTTTTCGACGAAAACATGAGGAGCACTTGATGAAGAGGATTGATACGATTATTTCTGATGCTTCACTTACATGCGACAGATGCGACAAAAAGGGGTATGATTACAATGAGCAACTATTTCAAAGCTGTAATCAGAGAGAAACGTTAACCGCCCACGGCTTCGCTTTTTGTACATCCCTTTTCATTTTGTAAGGTTAGAAGAGAGATATGTTTCACCGATCTTTCAAGAGCACTGAGCGCATTGAATTTTAGTATAGCGCTCGCTCATGTTATAAAAATTTCGACTAAGTTGATCGCTCATTTAATTCGAGACGTGGCGGCTACAAATTTCTTGCACAGATTACGCACTCGCCGCCAGGAACATGGATGAAAACACCGACTACAAATTTGGCGTCTGACGATGAGAATCAAAAGGACCTCCCCGGTCTACAATGATGACTACTTTAGACCATCGTCATCTAAAATTACTTGCCAGAAAAGTAATTTGACTAATCTGCCGCATGACCATTTTGAACATTGTATAGCTTGAAAACATCCTTGCAGCGCCTGTCACGAGGCAAATTAATGCTGAGAGCATTGTGATTCGTTTCAGTAAGCATTTCTTACGAGAAATAATGCTAATGACGGGGCTGAATCAATTAGGGGCGTAGTAGTGACAGTTTTGAGCAGAATTGGATTGCGTACGCACTAATTACGCACGCTGTCGAAAATTGTTGATAAACCGTTACAAAGAGGAAGTGGGCTTCAAATTTCAGTTAGGTTGTCGTCTCGGCTTGAAAAAATCTATTTTTTTAAATTGCAATGACCAGTTCGAAATACCTATTCATGCTCACTCTTCTGAGATGTCTCAACTATTTCACTGCACGTATTCTCGTGCTCCTACAAGTTGTGATCAACATGGGCAGCAAAAAAGGCAGCAATTTCGCTAATCCCCTCTCGAAACGTCCTTACAATTATCGCATGACTACTTTTGTAAGGCTTAAACAGTTGTCCCGATGTCAATTATTGATGAGTGAAGAGTGATTCGTCATGGATTACGATAGCTATAATTTGCTAAGATAATGAGAACTCTCTATTCCGAAATAAATCGGAATCTGCTTTCCATTTTTCACAAGTGATTGCCCGATTGAGTTTCACCGTGCTTACTAGACCACAGTCGTGCTTACAGTACAATTCTTGGATGAAACCGGTGAGTCAAAATACCAATGATGCCAGTGACGCGTATCCAGTCGCACTTGCACATCATTCATTGGTCATTATTCCCTTGAGGGCAACGGCTACAATTGCAACGTGCGCCTACTCGCCTGCGAGACGGCTTGAGTGGAACCGAAACACACGTTCAATTTAGAACCAGAAAACCAAGTCTACGCAATCATATTTCTCAGCCCCAGTGAAAAAGCCTTCAAGGATAGAGTGGACGGAGGGGAACAACACTGGGAGAAAGGACAGAATAGATGAGGAGGGAGAACGAACACCGAATAAGTTACAACCAGGGACAGAGAATAAAGTATGCTGCTAGAGATAACTGGAAACTGGATAGAACGTCAAGTTTCGGCGATCCATCATCAAAAGTTGCATGACAGTGCCTAGCCGAAATCGGATTATAATAGAAACAAAATAAATCCGACCATGCATCGGGTATCATGTGTTCGCTTTCAATGCAACTTCAAATCGTGCGAGCAACTGCCATACATCAGTTGCGCAGCAAGAACTCCAAAACCAAGACGAGATCAATGAAACGTGTCTACGAAACACTGGATGATCAACATCCTCCTCATCAGACAAAGGAGTGGGCACAAGTCATAATTCACATGATATAGACTACATTATGATGTAGCAACGCTATTGAATTCATTTTTCCCACTTTGTATAGAGTACATAATCAGGAACTACAAGAGTGCACGCAACGGGCAAGGTTATTATCCCATTCGTCGAAAACACTTTTGCAAACTCAAGATCAAACAGAGAAAACTAATGAGATAAGGCTAACATCTTGGCCAGAAGACTTCACAAATCCACTCATCTTAAAAAGTGCACTTTCAATTACGCCCTGATATCCCAGCACTGAGGCTGGTACGATTGCAATTACGGATGATATTGAGATGAGAGGATTATGAAGTACTATGAGAGGGATACCGTGGCTGATGAGGGATGAAGCTCAATATTCAGGGGAGGGGATGGTCAAAGAATCTATCTGAACTCTTGGCAATGATGTCGCCGCTAACAATTTTATGGAACGCAAAATGAGAAGGAATATTGAACGAACACGATAGTTTCTGGGAGATTACTGCACGTAAAGAACTCGACAAGATGGAGGAGGTCGGGCATTACAAATAGACAATTGGTTTAGTGCTTGGAGTTCCAACTCAGAAGGAGGCCAGAGGAAGTTACAACGGTACGCTGGTACACTCATTAGCATGTGATAATTGGCGCGTGACTCGAGTCCTAAACATACAGAAATCACCGAGGAAATGATTTACTGGGAATTCTGCAGTGTGCTGTGATCAAGAACAAATCGGAAACCCGGAAATCCGATTATGCATGGCGGAATGTTGCGTCTGACCGGTGACAGTTTCCAGAATGGAACGAATTCAATAGAAAGTTATATTTGCTCGGTTAAAAGTTTCGAACAACAAATTTGAACGTGAGCAAAGCTTTCTAATTTCCACAGGACAGGAGTCGTGTGTTCTCAAACATTACAACGGCGCATTGGGATACAGTAGTACATCGGCTGTACTGGTTCAGTAGACACATCCGAATAAACTGCGTCCCATCAATATCGAGTACCACAATTGTGGCAGTAAAATTTGTGAGCTAAATGGAGGAACGATTATCGGTTCGATACTACGAAAAAGTGGTGAAAGAGTTTAACGAGACGTGTACATTGAACAATCGTTTAACTCGACAACTGTCTAACTCTCTTCAATCCACACACTCTCTCGCTCTGTCTAACCGACGAGAGAAAAAAGGGAATTAAAGAAGTTCTAGAACATTCCTTTAATCTCTGCATCACGCGCGAAAAAGCCAATCGGAACCGAGGTAATGGTGAGAAAAAGCGCATTTGCCGTCTCTGCCACTGTGTTCGTTACTTTTGCTAAAGAGTTCGAATCGAAAATGTGCCCTTTGAAGCGCTGCTACAGTTTTTGGTGCGAAAAAAACTGATTTACGCTATCGCTACCGTAGTCAATATCCGAAATTTAGAGAGGACACCAACATTCCGATGAAAATTGCAGTAGAGGATTGAAGGGAGAAGGGAGGTTTCCATCCCTCGGCAAAAAAAAACGGTTGATTGAGAGTTGAGGCGGGGTGGGTTCGGACTCTCGCTCTCTGGTGCTCTCTCACTTTTGCCTTGTCTCTCGCCGCCTCTTTCTCTGCGCTCTCTCGATTTATCACTGTCTCTCGCCCTATGAATTTCTCTGCCGTCTCTGAGTTCCGCGTGGCCTCTCGTAGCTCTTTGCTTCTCTGCGCTCTCTCAATTTCCCACGGTCTCTCGTCCCACCCACTCGCTGCGGCTCCCGTGGAATGAATCCGTCAGGTATCAGAGCATCGCTAACGGAAGGAAGGATGGGAGTGATTCACACAATCGCACAGCACATCTTTCGCAAACTTTAAAGGTTTTGAGCGATATTGCTACGTTGGAGGTTTTAGTCAGTGTGCTGTTAGAAAATAAATGCATGAAAACACATCATAATTGAAGACTGTTTTTGTCAGGAGCAGTACTGCTTAGAAAATAATGAATTGAATGAAAATGTGTTCCTATGGCCCATCAAAATGGAGATATGAGTTGGGCATATGCTCGATTGTTCTCATCACGTAAACTTTAAAGGGTTTCACGCGTTTCACTGCTCAGTTTATCCGATTACGAGCTGCCAGAAATAGTATGAAAATTATACGGGTCGTCGTTTCGTGATAATTCGAAGCAAAAACGCTAGGTTCACACGTAATTCTCACTCACTGGAAAGAGACAAACTCACTTCTATGAGTTTCATCATGAGTGGAAAATTCATTCCTAGAAAATGAAAATGAAACGAGGTGGAAATGTTTCCGGGTAGGGGAAATGTAGGGAGCCGTGTTCATTACATTTTTTTTCTCTCACTGCCGAGCAATAGTCGGAACTGAAGAATTTAGCAGGTCTGAACTCTCCTATCTTTAGCGCAAATGAAATAAGAAGGGGTCTGTCAGATTAAGAACACTACGTGCTAGAATGAAGATTTTAGCTAGTTTCTCGCATGTCAGAAAGAGCTAGAACGCATTCCGAAATGAGAAATGCAGGCCATAGTTCAATTGAAGCCTTCACTTCATTTGCGCGCGGCAGCCCCTAATGGAAAGTGCACGGGAGAGTCGAGAAAGACGTCTGACTCTCTTCATTTCCCCTTATCTCTCGCTCTCTCTGACCTCGGAAGAGACAAAGAGAGCCACGGCTCAATATCGAGCCCGAGTCCAATGCATCACAAGCCCCATATCTTATTAGGACGGGGGAAAAGAGATGAAGGAAAGCGATCTTTCCTCCGAAAAATGAAGGTTTTCTTGAGAAATTGCAGCGAATTGCGAACAGGAATCATAGGGGCCCCACGCAAATTTTTTAAAGCAAAAAAATAAGGATAAATGTCATGGAGACCTGGGGAAGGTGTGGGAATTACACGATGGAAAAATAAAGACAAAAAAACTCGATAGGAAAAAGCGAGGAAATTGCGGGCTTGACGAGGAAATTGTAATAATTCTCACTGAAGGGATAACATTTTTTTCCTTTTGAAGGCCTAATAAATGGTTGTAAGGAAACGAAAATGAGCCGAATCACGAGAGAACTCGAACGAGAGAATTATGCGGGTATACTGCACGGGCTCATAGCGGAAATCCGATTTAGAGGAGAGTGTAGAAGTCCGAGGGAGGAGAGTAAGTTGCGAATTGGAGAAGCGAGAGAGAGGGAGGAGAGGGTTTAGAACGTATTCTGGTGTGAAAGACAGCACGTCACACGAGAATATTCTCAACAAAGCTAGAAAACATATCAGCTCTCATCTTGTGAATCGCGAAACCCAATACAACGGCAGCAATTCATCGTGTGGCTGGCAGAAGTAGGCTAGCAATAGTATCTCAAAGATTCTAGAAGCCAATCAAAAGCCGTCGACTGCGTTCTAGTGCGCAAACAGAGTAGAAGTTCATAGAATAGAACGAGATTCTCTCAGAAAAGTGGGTGAACGCTGGAGTGAGAGAGTTCTGTTCCCTGAACTACGAACGATTCCGTGAGAAAAGTAAGAGGGCGAATGCTAAACTCTAGCTATTACCCGCGCTAGGAAAACAGTGATAGATTATCGATAGTGACGTCAGAGAAAAATTCCCAATCGACAAGCGTGAAAACGTGAAAGCCGTTATCGCGCTCTCCCGAGGTCAATCTGAATCAGAAAAGAGCATCGAAAGGGCTGATCAATGAATCAAAATCGCGCTCATTCCGTACCTAAACATCACATCCATACGAAAAAATATTCGAAAACGCTATCATGAAAGCAGTTATCGGTATATCACGAGGTCAGCACCATACGTATAGATTGTGCGCATTATCAGCGGGGCGATAAAAAAAGCGGGTCAAAATAGTGTACATGCTTGCTTGCGTAGTCGAAATTCCGACTGGTACGTACATGCAGATCAATTGCCTAGATCAGTTAAAACAAGACACATTTAGACAAGATTTGTAAGATTGATATTTTGAGAAATCGTTAAGCAATCTGATGAATCGACGAAAGATAAGTTTAGAAAAAAACAGTCGAGAACCCAATCCATTCTCTAAACCTTCTTTTCTCTTTTCTGACGATTGAGAGACACTAAAGCGCGCCATCGACGCAGAAGAGAGGCGAGTAAGAGAGCAAACAAAAGAGCAGATGGGTAGGAGGAGGCTATCCTGGCACTCTCTTGATATCAC
Source organism: Pristionchus arcanus (assembly GCA_900490705.1). Taxonomy (NCBI): domain Eukaryota; kingdom Metazoa; phylum Nematoda; class Chromadorea; order Rhabditida; family Neodiplogasteridae; genus Pristionchus; species Pristionchus arcanus. Next base: position 74,936 of record LS485534.1, read on the forward strand.
GCACTCTCTCGCCGTTCTGACCGGCAAGATAGTGTGCGAAATGAAGAGACCATTCTTTTAGCAGTAGGAGGAGGCTATCCTGGTACTCTCCTCATATCACGCACTCTCTCGTCTCTCTGACCGGCGAGATAGTGTGCGAAATGAAGAGAGCGTTTCTTTAGGTAGTAGGAGGAGGTATCCTGAGACTCTCCTGATAGCACCTGCCCTATGTCGGTCAGAGAAACGAGAGATCAGTGGAAATAAGGAGAGTGCCATCACTCCTGACAGAAGGTGCGATGCTCCGCATATCACACAGTCTTTCGTATAACTGACACGTGTAATAAGGGAGTATGAGCCAATCTCAAGAATACTGTTGTTCCATTGCTGGATGATATGCAAGAGTACCAAATTATGCTCTAAATTAACCGCACTCTGTACAAACGGCATCGAAACGAGGCAACGGGGTGAGGAAGGAGAGCCAATTTGGCGATACTCGAGCTAGGGGTGTTTTATTACCTACTTCTCGCGCTGCCTCAGGCTTCAACTATGAGGCTTGCGCCCGCTTCCAAGAAATTGGTTTCTAATTTTGCCAGGCGCATTCCCTATTCCACCCCGCTCTAGGAGGGCAGGGAAGACTAGAGGATGCACAAAATACGGAACTCCGTCTCTTCATTTTACGCACTCTCTCGAGCGTTCGTGTGGTCGAGAGAGTGTGGAAAATGAAGAGGGCGAACGAAATGAAGCGAAATAGTGGCAGGGAAGACCTACGGAGTACCAGAAAGATGAGAAGAATATGGCAGGAGGCCAGAGCTCGTCTCTCTTTCCGAAGTCAGACAAAGGCAGTGAAACCCGGCTCGGTTGCTCATTTCACGAGACACAACAACAATACTTTCGAGTCGTCTCATCTGTGCCCCTGATGTCTCACTCTTCTGACGGGCATGAAACGAGGTGGAATGCAAGAGTCCGAACCAATTTCACGCCTTTCTAGGTTGCAGCAGCAGTCCATAGCACAAAAAGTTCGATAAAGTTGTAGCCTAAGGGGAGAATTTGCTGCGTCAATGCTCATATTCAGCTACAATTTTCATATTCAACTAAAAATCAGGAACTCAAGAGCGCCAAACACCGAGTGGATTCTCCAGACAGAAACATAACACCGGCAAGAAGGGAGGGGACGCAGTAATACAACAACATGAAGGAGCTCTTCTCACTTGAGACGCTTTTTGTGCTCGCTAAAAAGAACACACATCAGCGGAGGATAGACGATGAAGATGAGATAGAGGAGGAAGGAATCCTCAATGCTTCGACAACAGCGAAGATACTGGGTTCAGATGAGATTGCTTTGGAACAAGTGAACGCTCGAAATAGCGCAAAAATGGGCTTTGAAATCTGTTTCACCGATTCAACGACGGGAAATTGTATGGATGCCGACGTGTGATAGGTAATGTGGGAGCATCACCGAAACAAAGATTGCCAGACAGAAGATACAAGAGTTTAAACGCGGTTTCGAAACGAGAAGAGGTAGGTGTCAACCAATATGGGAGTGGATAAGAGGCATGAGTCTGGGAATGTTCCCACTGTACGTCAAATGAATGCCCAGGCAGTGACGGGGATGGAAAATTCATTCTCGAGGTTGGCGAGCGGCAAGATTTGCCATCACAGATCGGATTGATGCATCGCAGCTTCCACAATTGGAACGTTGCTGAAGGAATGAGAGAGTGGTAGGGAGAAGAGGATAGTTACAGCCTAGTGCAATGATCTTCTCTTTTAGGAGCACGATCTAATCAGCAAGGAAGATGATAACACGAAATGAGGAGAGGGATTCCAGTCATGATTAGATGGGAAGTGCATGTAGAGGCTATCATCGCACGAAACGATAATAACGGCATTGCTACTTATGGCCTTTCGAAATGACGATTCGCATGCGCGCAAGGAAATGGATTGGGAAGTCAATTCGTAAGCATCATCAGAACAAATCGAGCATCAAAGGGCCTATCGTGTAGTTTGAAACGCATGTGATGGACATTTATCTGTTTGATATTGACGTCGATACGATCATGAACCTACACATAGAATGATGAGATTCGCACCTCTAATGCAAAACTGAACCTAAAGGAACGTGAATACGCTGGAAGGATCCATTAGAGAACCAACGCCTACGAAATGAAAATGGAATGAAGGATTCAAAAATAGAAAATGCATCAAGCTCATTTGATGAATGGGGCTTGTGACGGAGAAAGGGAATGCCGAGGGCTTTCAAATCTGGAAATCCTCTGCAGAATCGCATGAAAGTCACGAGAACCATGTATTATCTGCAGAATCATGCAAGGATTCGCAATCAGTCAAATTGCTGCCGTAGATAGCAACGTTTGATACTCGGAACTGAACAGCAATCGAAGCCCTATTTGCGGATTAAGGGAGCAAGAAGGATACAAGTCCTTGCGGTAGCGAGAACCAGGGATGTTTCGGTTCCTGCTGCAGAGCTTATCTTTCTATCAGCAAAAGTGCTGCCATGACTAGCTGAAATTACAAGGAAAGGTTGCGATGTCGATATGGAGTTGCCAAACGAGACCTAGCGGGGTCGATAGAGGAAAAATTAAGAACTCCTATCGCAACCTTCCCTTGTAAGGCATTTTCCTACTAAGCTGGAACTGCATACTACCTCCATAGTCATACCTACATAGTTACTGAGCAATCGTTTCCGAAAGTCATTCAAGGACCGAATAATCCATTCAGCAAAGAACAAGGTACGGCGCAGTTGCTACGGTACACAAACTGACCACTAAAGGAGTCAGAGGCCAGGAGCCCAAGGAAGGCAAGGATTGTTTTCATGGATGGCCCCCTTTCTCCTCCACTCATCCATCCTCCCTTGACTCCCCTGGATGACTCCTTCCCTGGTTGTCATGCCGAATTCATGCCGAATTGCTCAGCGACGGCCAGAAAAACGTCTGACTCTCTCGATTCCGCGTGATCTCTCGCTCTCTCTAACCAAAAAATGATGATGATGTGGCCTAAGCGTCCCTTCTTCCTCAATCGGTGAATCGGGGCTACTATACGAGACTAATGGGACCACCAAGCACACGTAGACTTCGTTTTGATTCAAACTCTTGAGGAAAACGAGCAGGCCGCATTAGGTAAAAATCTTGCCTGCTTTCTTGAAGGATTCGATAAATCAAGGTTTACCGTGCTGCGGTTCTTTATCTCTGTAGACATTTTTTCCCTGCAGTGAAAAGATTTGCGAGCAGAAATGCCTTTTGGGACTGATAGGGGAAAACCGACTGCTGATAATCAAAAGCAATGCAGCTTGATTTATCAAATACTACATTGAACCAGGCATGATTTATGCCCAGTAACATGCCCGAGGTAGGGACTGATTGGGGGAAAACTGTCTGCTGATAATAAAAATCCGCGCAATATGATTTGACGAATACTTTATTGAAACTGGCATGATTTACATTCAGTAACATGCCTGAGATATCGACTGATACAAGGAAAAAATGTCTATGAAGAAGAAAAAACTGCGCAAGTTAAACCTTGATTTATCGAATCATTCGAGAGAGAAATTCTTCAGAATTGTAGTGTCCTACGGGAAATCTTGGAAGATGCTCTAATACTCGGATTGATGAATTCTCTCGCAAACAGATTGAAAGAGCACGTTACACAGTTTGATCAAGATAAGCCATCAGGAAGTGAAAAGAAGATTTCACGCATCCTAGAAGTATATGAGGCGGTTTGCGTTAGGATCAACAAGCCTCGACATCGGTTGACTGAAGCGGCAAGAAAAAGTTGCCAAGATCTGACTCTATCGAGTTTCTGTGCTCTTTGGCTTCACGTTGCGATGCTACAAACGACATGAACCACTGCAGACACTGAGGATGTGCAAAATAAAAGAAGTGCAACATAGTTTCCGAGAGAATCACACCCAAGAAATAAAGATGGAAACTGTATAAAACTAAACGAGTTTTCATGGGAACCCGGTAATAAACACTGCAGAAAATGGAGAAACGAGCGAAAATCGGAAAATTGATGTGGGAACCGCTCACGCCTCCTCTTCACAAGCGTTAGGTTTCACCGACCGGAATCCGCAATGCCCCCATCTCGGTCTCCATTTCATCCCAAGCCCCTAAGTAAGCAAAAGTGGTGAAATTATGAGAACTTTCACGAATTTGGCAGAGATGCTTTCATAGCTAGCCAGCGATTATGTGGAATCAATAGTTCGCCCCAGTGTGTGAGAACTACGCACTCCAACACATGGGCGGCTTCAGGAGGTTGTAAAGTGACGACTCCCACTCACCGGATGTTAAATCATGAAAACAACAACAACAAAAACAGCCAAAACAAGGCCCAATTCGGAGGGGGGCCGAAAACAACCGCTAGTTCTGGCACTCGATTTCGGCCAATTGCAAGAGAGAGAGAGAGAGAAAGAAGAAAAAACGGATGAGGAGTAAGAGAGGAAAGAGTGGGGACGGAAGAAGGGAGGGAAGGGAAGAGGAGAAGGAGTCTTTCTATTCCCCCTCCCTCCCTCCTCCCACTGTCCCCTCCTCCGCCCAGCAGTTTCTGCAGTTAGAACACGTAGTCTTATCTCGAGGGGGAATTTCGTCATCCATAGGCAATGACCCACCTACCGCAGGGTTTGCATGGTACAATTTGGGCTTCTTTCAGCAGCAGCTGGGTGTAAAAATTCGAGGCCTGAGATTCCGGAACAAAAGAAAAGCACGTAGAATCCCAATCCCGAGGGAGCAATCTCTTGCGAGGCTAAAGGAGAGATCTCACACACTGCCACCTTCACTTCCTTCACTTCCCCGATTTACGCAGATCAGATAAAACACTGAGTGGGTAAAACATCCATGTGAAGCCTCGAGTCAAGAATGAAACGCGAAAGCTTCTGGAAAGATGCTTGAACTGAGAGGTTTCGCTTATAAATCGCGACTCGGCGCCTCACGGCATTTACACTGTCCCGCGAATGAAGGAAAATCGGAGGCCACTAATCTAATCCACGAGAGACGTGAGTTATTGGTGGAGATCTTGGATTCGGTGACCTACCAATGGCTCCCTGCAATTTGGAGATGATTTTGCAGCAATAGGTGATGTGCAACTATCACCGAAAGCCGGGCTAATGATTGGTACTGATAGGGAAAGAGGCCTGGAAAGCAAGTTGTGAAGAGACCCATCCTATCCTCATGCGAACCAATCTGAGCGCACATGGCACATGTGTCAAATGAACACTAAACTTGAGTGAGAATGTGGGCGTATCCCATGAGCAAAATTGCCACCGATCACTCCCTTGATTCCTCGAAATTTCGCCTAGGACACGTTGATTTACTCCTCCCTCTCCCTTCCCCCATCTCCCTCTCCTCCCTCTCATCAATCTCTCTTCTCAGTGTGAGAGAAAAAAGGCTGGACGACGATGTCTCTGGAGAATGAGAGAAAATGAGTAGAGAAAAGAAAGAAAGAATGATAGGCTCAAAGTGGAGTCTCGTGAAAGCTGGCAAATTTACGAAATATTGGCATGAGTAAATTACCTAGACCAGCTCCAATAAGTTGCATAAAAATCGAATTAGAATCATGTTTTTTTTTTGGATAGTTTCGCCTCTTTGGAGACGAAGAAAAAAAGAGAAAATGGAATGCGGATAGGCTCTGGTAATGCTCTACTAATAGTAGGCACACACTTTCTACTATTAGGGGACATGTTAGTAAACTAATAGTGGAGCGAGTGTGTCTACTATTAGTGGGCGGTGGCGACTAGGTGTACTACAGTCCAGCTTGATTCCCTCCTGAAAACAATCCGTTCCGGCCGGGCCGGGACGGTCCCTGACGGTCCCAGGCCAATTTGTGGCTCGTGCAGAGAGAAAGTTGGGTCAAACTCGGCGGCGTTACAAAGCTCGTATGTTGTGCTATCGATGTATTTTTCAGAATTAAAAATAGTTCGTTCAATAAATAGTAAATTGGTGTGAAAGTGTCGTCAGTTTTGCGAAAAACAGGTGTGAAGATTACGGTAAGTAAAGTCGTCAACCTGAATCTTTCAACTTTTTCGCATTTCGCCATTTCTTTATGACACTTCTATACCATTTTACTATTTATAGAACGAAATATTTTAAATTCTGAAAAAAATACATCGATAGCACAACAAACGAGCTTTGTAACGCCGCCGAGTTTGACCCAACTTTCTCCCTGCACGAGCCACAAATTGGCCTGGGACCGTCAGGGACCGTCCCGGCCCGGCCGGGACGGATTGTTTTCAGGAGGGAATCAAGCTGGACTGTA
>LS485534.1:88095-103044 GCA_900490705.1 Pristionchus arcanus
CTGTACTGCGTGCCGGAGAAGCCGGTCAGCTTCGTCGCCCACGACGGAATGGCGAAGTGCGACTGCAGGATGCGCTCCGACACCAGCTTGCCCTCGTCGAACTGTGGTGGTGTATGGATTAGTACTCGTCGCCTGTCGCTTTTTCGACAGCGGCAACGATCGATAATCGTCGCCCGAACTTCTCCTATTTCGCAATAGGAAAACAGCGCGCGCCTGGCAACGATGACTCATCGCCGTTTTTCATGGGTTTTCATGATTTCGTCAAGATAAAGGGAAACTATGAGTAAACCAAATAAAACTCTACGACGAAAAACTGGTTTGGCATCGATTAGAACAGGAACGGCGAAATTGATGAGAAGAAACAACTGTTTCAGTTTACTTTCAGTTTTATAGGCTGTTAGCGATTTCGTCGCTAATTTATAGTAAAACTATGTGAACTCAATAAGAGGAAACTTTTTTTCCATCGATTTCTAGCCGAATCGAACCGGGAAGACGACAAAAGTAAGAGCGGAACCAACCTTTTGGTCGACAACATCAATCGCTGTGACGGCGCGGTTCTCCGGATTCGGGTACTTGCGCCAGGCGGCGTGCACGACCGTCTCCCAGTCGTGATCGAAGATGTGCTCGGACGTCCAAATCTTCATTGGCAACACCGAGGGGACCCACGGTGTACTATGGGGTCGCACACTTTGTTCCAAAGGTTGATGTGAAATCGTACAGTATCCCAAGCTCGAATTTCGCTTCGAGGTTCAAATACACGCAGAGCACACGACGGCACACGACGAATTTATTTTCTTTACAAATGGAGGGAATTTCAAATTTCATTATTGCTTTCATGACTTTGGAGTCTTGACCGGTTGCTCTAATTTATTGTCGCTCGTGGCGTGAGTGCTGTGTTTATTTATCTCTTGTATGTTTATCCCTGTATAATTTGTCGTGGTGTGTGAGTGTTCAGTGAGACTGTTTATGGAAAACGCGGGTCAGAGTGTTAGGAAGACCTTCTTTATTAAGTGTCAAGTCTATAATACATTGCTTCTTCTGGCTTCTTGAGTAGTAGCTTGCCGCTACTGGGGCTGTGAGGATTTGCCTTCTAATTAGAGTGTCTTACATCGTGAATATAATTTGTGATGGCCAAATCATTGAGAATTGCTCGCCATCTCATCTCCTTATTTCGAATACAGCCATATTGCTGTTCCTTTTGTAATACAAACATGTGCACCTTCTCTGAGGGGTGATCAGTATATATTGCCCATCGTTTATACATGCCAACTGTTTCAGGGACGTGAGTGAACAGCGCGTGAATCTTGGGCGATCGCCGAACATTGGGCAGAGCAATGGCCGCATCATTCTCTAACTGGATGATATTGTTCGTGAGAGTGGCTTGCTCGTTAGGCGTGAGTTCTCGTGATACGGCTAATTTTTGGATTGTATATAGCCTGTCCATCATTCTCACGTACAAGCCCGTTTGCTCATTTTGTGGCACAATTGCCCACAGCTTCTGGGGATTGCCAGGTTTAAGGCATTGGCGCACGTGGTTTCCCACTAGGCATTGTCCCCATGCTTTTCGATCCGCTCCGCACTCACGCATAGTGCGATCGAGCGCCGTAGCTGTGGGCCCTTCATCGTGAACCAGCGCTTCGAGATTAGCGATTTGTTGAGTGAGTTTCGCGTTCTCTAGTTCAATCTGATCGGCGCACTCTCGAAGTTGAACTAGTTGTGATTGAATGCGTGCTAGAGTTGCGGGGAGAGATGTATCGAGACCTCTATGCTCTCTGCAGTAATATGTGGGCGCTTTTTTGAGCTGCTCACAAGTCTCGTTCACGAACTCTCCCTCGCACGCGAAATGCTGGTAACCGTGCTCACTCTCATCATCGCAACCGATCCATTCATCGAGCAATTGTGCCTGTGCTGGACTGGCCACATTGTTGAGGCACCTCTCTTTCAATGTACAGATGTGTTTCGAGTTGATATTGAAAGTGGTTGGGTCAGCCACTTCGAGCGCTTCACACGCATTCACTAGCATCTCTCCATTGCGAACTGTACTTGCAATTGCCACCATTTCCCTTCTGTTCTCGGAACGTTTGTGTTTCATTTCACTGAGTGCGCTTCGCGATCTCTCTTTGTCATCTGCACTTCTCTTTCCTCGCTTCTGAGAGAGGACAATGAAATCGATTTGACCCTCATCATCCTCATCCACATTCAGATCTTCCGAATTGATCACTTGCATACCCGCCTGTCTCAGATCTTCATTATGAGCGGCGAGTAGTAGTGGATCGATGCACAATTTGATGGCTACTCCGCAGAGTGTGTGCATGCTAGGTGGGATGATATGGTCTGGTTCGATATCATTGAACATGGGCTGCTGTTTGCTCGAGAATCTGCCCTCGGAAGCCATCACGTTCATATCAAAAAGATTGCGTGGGATATAATTTGGCTCCTTTTCTTTGAGCATTGGCATATTAGCTCGATAGCACCATAGGCAATTGTATTTGCTGTTTGCCTTGCCGAGACCCATGAGTGCCCAGAGGAACGCGAAATCTCCTGTGGCAAATTTTTCGAGATTCAATGAGATGGTATCGTCAGTGGTGTTCACTTGAATATTTGTTAACATATTCATTTGCATCACTACTTGATCACACATCCCTCTGAGCCATTCGTTATTGTCCTCTCCATCGTACATTGCTATTAAGATCATATTGTCCACGTCATTTGTACTTTGTACATTTCCTATGATCAATCCTAATTTCGTGGTATTCTTTCCTTTATCTCCAACCACGCAAATCTCAACATCATCTTGATCTGTCAACTGTGAGAGCTGGCCGTTATCATATAGATTTTGTACTCTATATGTTAGTACTTCGGCGATATTAGTGAGCTCTATCACGTCTCCCCTCACACGATTACCGCCCACGATGATCTCTTTCTGTCGAGTGAATCTATAACGATAATGCGATGTAATTTCAGATCGCAACGCAATAGCAAGATGTGTTCGGCCAAAGATGTCTAGGCCGTGCTTGAGAAAGATCGATTTAATCACTCTTCTCTGATTTTGTGAGAGATGCGCTTCCAGAGAGAGACGCAGATCATCGACCGTGGACAATCGTTCGATTTTATTCATTTTTACTTTATAGTGGGAAATATATCTCTCTAGGAGCATGGACGTTTCGCTGTTACCATCGCTATCAGAATGAGTCTTTCCGGTTAGAGATCGAACGAATTGGTGCATTTTCTTCACCCTTCTCAACTGCTGATCGTAATGAAGTTGAGAATAGGGCGTGAGATCTCTCGAACCAGTACCGAACTCTCTATCATGCACCTTTCTATTCAACGCTTTGATCTCTTTCTTTGCCTCCTTTATTGTTTCATCTTTGTTCTCATATCTCTTCTTCATTTTCTCCTTCTCATACTCTATTAATCTCTTTTGGTCATATTCGGTTTGTTTCGAGTCGCGTTCTACACGTTTCTTAAGTGCTGATACAGCTTTCAATCTCTCATTCAACTCTTGTTCATCATCTTTCATATTCAATTCTCTCATTTTCAACCCCTCGCACTTTCTTTCCCAGTCGCTGGCCGTTTCTTTTATTATTGTGCATTCATTTCGTGCAGTCCTGTACTTTTCCTTCTCATCGTTCAATTCCTTTCTCAGTCCTTCACTTCTCTCTCTTTCCTCTTTCAATAACTTTCTGACTGTTTCATCCATTCTGTCTCTATTCGATATTTCATTTTTCATTATCATTTCCATTGCTTCTTTCTCTTTGGCCAGTTCCTCATTTTTTTGCACTTCCATCTCAGTATCCATACTTATCTTTTCGGCCTCATATCTCTTTGCTTTCACATTCATTCGTTCTTTCTGTCTGTCTATCTCCATTCGTAACTTTCTCTCATTGGCCTCATATCTCTCCACTTCTTTATCCATCCATTCTTTCTGTTTATCTATCTCCTTCCTCAACTTTCTCTCATTGGCCTCATATCTCGCTACCATATTATTCATTCTTTTTTTCTCACTGGCCAGTTCCATCCTCATCTTTCTCTCATTTTCCTCATACTTCTCTACTGTAATCTCTAAAATTCCTTTCTTATTCATGTCCATCACTCTTAAATCTTCCTTCTCACTCCTCAATCGCCTGTTCTCTTCCTCAGATTGTTTGAGAGCATTAGTGAGAGAACTATTATGGACTTTCAAATATTTCATCTCTATTTCGAGTGAGCGCACTTTCTCATCTATGCCTTCTCCCTCACAAGCCCCATCGTCATCTTCTGCTCCCTGTGGTCGCCGTCTCTTCATTTCGAGCTGCAATCATTACATTTAGTTGTTTTGTTCAATTGTTTATTTATTACTCGTTCTGTAAATTCCGAGCTCTAATATTTCCGCGTTTGTGATATCCGTATGACTTAATCAAATTATATCACTTACAGCACTCAACTGTGATCGATGGAAGATCTACTATTAGAGAGAGAAGAGGGCAAAGAACGACGGTAAGACTGATCTATTTATAAAAAATATTATAATTCGATATGAAAAAATATTTTGTAAACTATATTTGATGAAAATATGATGAGCGTATGAAACGCATTGTAGCCAATAGAAACAATAGCTTTTTCTTCCTCATTTTATTCAATAAAAATTACAATTTTGTGGTGTATAAACCTTCTTCATTATTACAAGGTATCTAACTTCCAACTTCTTAGCTTAGCTTCAAATTATTGTGGAAGGAAGGGGGTGGATGGATGGAGATGGTTACAGATGGAGAAATCTTCAAATTGGATCGTGGATCAAAATGAATTGGGTGTGAACATGGAAAAGCAAGGGTTGAGAGATGGATGGGAGGGGATGGGCAGATCATTTCGAATCTAATCTATCCATTCATCGATTGTATCAAAATGGCAAATGAGCAGTGGATTGATCAAGTCTCACAACTTGTTGGCAGTGAATGGGTAGTCTTCTGGATTGGCGGTTCGGCGGTAGATGGGGAGTGAGGGGTGTAGTGTACGGTACGGTGTACGGTAGGAGTACGGTAGGAGGCTGACGATAGATGTCAAGAGGGAGACAGAGCATGGGAAGCATCTCCAGACAGGGCCAAGGGGAGATGGAGATGGGGAGAGGGGGGAGGGGAAAGGGGAAGGGATCAGCGGACCCGCCGCACTATAGCCAATCACTCGTATTCAAGAAGGACCACTCAGAGAACAGAAGGAACGAACGAACGAAACAGATAGATAACGATGAAGAGAAATGAAGAATAGAGTGAAGAAATAGAGAGAATCAAGATGAGAAGAGAGAGATAAAAGAGAATACAGATAACCAAGTGGTGCACAAGTACAATTACAGTACGACAAGAGTGTCACAAAAGAAGTGGAAAGATAATAGATACAAAAGCAGAATAGATAGCGAGACAATGGTCATACTCGTAATTCAAATGGGGAACTACTCAGTAGAGATACATAAGAACGGAAATACACTACAAAAATACATTATCCGTCCTCTTCACTTATTCAGCCGTATTCGATACTGCAGACGGTGCAGGAGCTGCAGAATATGAGCCATTCGCTCGAGACTCTGAAAAGGGAATCAATTAGTGAATGTCTATCCGAATGGAAGGAGACAATTGATATCGCAATTATCGATTACCTTATAATTGTAGATCACTACATACGACTATTCCAACCCATAGCCATTCTACCCAATGGAGCGCAGCAAGTTGTATCCGAATGCTACGATGAAATTGTGAGTGATTTTAATTATTGTCACAGTTGAAAAGGGAAATTTCAACCCTCAAAAATTCCCATAGTATGAGTCCTTTCTGATCGAACATTCCATTGGTATGAGCTACATACCATTAAAAAAACACCCTTTTGAACTGTGAATATTGTATTGACTGTTCGTTAAATTACCGTCTCATTGGCAGGTGTTTCAAGAACCGACGATTGCTTTGTTCAAGATTCTGAATGATACGTCTGAGATGAAGAAGTGCGACAATAAGAGGCACACAAATGACTGTTAGTTTTTTTTGATATTTTTTGAAGGGTCGAAAATTGTGTGTTACAGTAGTCGCACTCAAGAAGAAATCGATGGAGGCCATCAATGGTGCCAGAGAAGAGATAGCTCGGGAGATTGAAGACATCCGAGAATCATTGATGAGAGCCCATAAACTACTCATCAAGTACAGCGAAGAAATGGAAGACAATATGAGTGTAGACACGCCCAGAGAGTCAATATCCATGTAATCTATCACAATTACCGTATCTTCGTGATTATCATTCGGTACAATGGAGAATCTAATGGATATGTGTATGCATCCCACCGTTTCCAATTACGATAAATTTGTTTGGGGGGGGGGGGTTGATATATGGACGCTTGAAATGCCGAACGGCAGAAAGAATGCACTCTTGATCGTGCAATGGAAGCTGATCAAAGCTCATCTAGCGCCGAGATTCTTGTTGGGGTAGTATTGATCGATAAGAACTGAAGAACGGAATGACAACTGTTCAGCAATCTACCAGCGTCTATCACCAACAAGACGCTCTTCTACCGTATACCCCATTTATGTATTCTCATTGTAGTGGAGAGATAGTGTACATAGGTGGGAAACTCATGCGGATACAATGGCACTTCGATTTTTAGCCCAACCTTTTCTCGCAGAATATTCTCTCCCTACCGTTTTCATTCCCTATCCCTTTCACATTCAGAGCCCGGGCTAAAAAAACAGAGGTGCGTCAGTCGCATCGTCTTCTTCTCCGTCCCTCTCCAATTCGCACCCTGGGCATGGATCGAGTAGCAGCAAAGATGATGAAGTGAATGGCATTGGGAACAACTTTGATATATATAATAACTTAACAGATAGTGGATCCGGTAGAAGCCGATGATGACCCTGTGCAGAGTGTCTACTTGTTTATAGACTTCCTAGAGATCTTATTTTATAAATGGGGCAATAATGCAGTACTCGATGAATGACGCGATGTTCACATCGTTTTGGTGCATATGAAGTAGCCAAATTCTTTCGAAAGTGGAAGATTCATGTCTGTGGTCACTTTATTAACTGTGCGATGCGTGATTCCCTCGATCCTCGTAAGCATTTTCCCCACTTTCAGGTATGAAACAAAATCATACCAGTTTCGACTTTTTTTTTGGAAACAATTGGAAAATTTAGTCCAGAAAGTCCAACTGCGATCTCCGCATGAAATTCTCTTCTTGCGAGTCCATCGATTGTAGTTTACAGATTCACTTCCAAGTAGAAAATCATCTAATGATCATAAATATTAACCGCCTATTTAGCTAAAATGACCTGCAATGATTTCATTCCAATAGCTAGCCAAAACTGATAATTATATCTCTCATGTGAATAAGTAAGCACTACGCAATGAGAGCATAATGCTCTCCGGTAGTCTGACGAGGCCTGAGATTAATGATAATTATGGAGTCGTCGATAAAAACGAGAAGATGCATTAACGTGCAAGAAGCGTTGTACAGGAGAGAAGGGGAGAACGGAGGGGAGCTACCGTGCACATGAGGTGAGCAAGGAGAAAGCAGAATAGTCGGAGACGATGTACCGAATAAGAGCACAATGGAGATGCAGGCACATATTAGCTGTATGCTCCAAGGTATTCATAGTCGTCAACAGTCATCATTCCTTCTAGACTACGGCTACATGAATGTTAGATAGTGGGGGCAGGGAAGGCAGGGGGCACTATCTAAAGTCACTCCACTACATTTAGGGCTTTTAGAACCCCTCTAACTATTTTTGATGGTAAGGCAAGTCGACAAAGAACATTCGCAAAAGGAAATTTCGATGAGCGCACACAACATGTTGCTAGCTATTTCCGCATGATTCCTTTAATATTATTTTAATTTTTTATATCCATTTTAATTCAAAAAAGAGCAAAAAGAAACTGACTATTACGGTAAAATTAAGTGAAATAAAATTCTTTGTCGAAATGTTGATTTCCGAATTTTCTTTGTCGATCTGTCTTATCACCCTAACTCTCACCTCCTCATCCGCCACCAATCTGAAGATGGGCCAATGCTGCTGCAGCAGCAGCAGCAATGGCTGCAGCAGCAGGGGCGGCAGCAGCAGGGGCGGCAGCAGCAGGGGCGGCAGCAGCAGGGGCGGCAGCAGCGGGGGCGGCAGCAGGTGCAGCAGCGGCTGCAGCTGGGACTGCAGCAGCAGGTGCAGCCGGGGCTGCAGCAGCTGCGGGAGCAGCGGGTGCTGAAAGAAAACAGTTAAAAACTGATCCGAGTGCAATTATATCTGAAGTGAATAAAAATACCCAACCCCTCCCTTTGATTACCTCCTCCTCCTCCCCTTCCCCTTCCTCCTCCTCCTCCTCCTCTTCCTCTTCCTCCTCCTCTTCCTCCCCTTCTCCAGCCCAGTGCGTGGAGGAAGGGAAGAGGAATGGCCATCATTCCTCCTCCCACACCTCAAAAAACCAAAATGTGTACGTTTCATACACTTGAATAAGTTTTTATAAGTATAAAATAGTCAAACGTTCAGTATAATCTCAGCATGCAAAAACCTATCTACACACAATAGTTTATGAAGGGTTTCTCAAGTTGTTCGAATAAAACAATTTAAACCAACTTAACAAAATTATACTAGTTTTGAGAATTTGAGTTAACTGTGATAACATTTTAGAAATACGGATGCTACGGAGCTTAAACTAGAAAGATGAATTAATGAGTTATTTTTACCTGGAAGGAGGAGGACGGCTCCTCCTCCTCTTCCTCCTCTCCAGGCTCCTCCACCTAGAATATAATTATTAAATCGACAGAAAAAAAACATAATTTAAAAAGTAATACTTTGAGTGACTTCTTTTAGACTCGTTTATTCATGTTCCTCAAATGAACATCACCAAAAGGAAGCCACAAAAGGATGAATACGCATAAATATGGATCAAGGATCAACGTTGAACGAACGCTTTGCAGAATTATAGCAAATGAAATACTCACCTCCTCTTCCTCCTCCTCCTCCTCTCCATGCTCCGCCTAGAATATAATTAATAAATTGAGAGAAAGAACATAATTTAAAAAGTAATACTTTGAGTGACTTCTTTTAGACTCGTTTATTCATGTTCCTCAAATGAACATCACCAAAGGCAGCCACAAAAGGATGAATACGCATAAATATGGATCAAGGATCAATGTTGAACGAACGCTTTGCAGAATTATAGCAAATGAAATACTCACCTCCTCTTCCTCCTCCTCCTCCTCTCCATGCTCCGCCTAGAATATAATTAATAAATTGAGAGAAAGAACATAATTTAAAAAGTAATACTTTGAGTGACTTCTTTTAGACTCGTTTATTCATGTTCCTCAAATGAACATCACCAAAGGCAGCCACAAAAGGATGAATACGCATAAATATGGATCAAGGATCAATGTTGAACGAACGCTTTGCAGAATTATAGCAAATGAAATACTCACCTCCTCTTCCTCCTCCTCCTCCTCTCCATGCTCCGCCTAGAATATAATTAATAAATTGAGAGAAAGAACATAATTTAAAAAGTAATACTTTGAGTGACTTCTTTTAGACTCGTTTATTCATGTTCCTCAAATGAACATCACCAAAGGCAGCCACAAAAGGATGAATACGCATAAATATGGATCAAGGATCAATGTTGAACGAACGCTTTGCAGAATTATAGCAAATGAAATACTCACCTCCTCTTCCTCCTCCTCCTCCTCCTCTCCATGCTCCGCCTAGAATATAATTAATAAATTGAGAGAAAGAACATAATTTAAAAAGTAATACTTTGAGTGACTTCTTTTAGACTCGTTTATTCATGTTCCTCAAATGAACATCACCAAAGGCAGCCACAAAAGGATGAATACGCATAAATATGGATCAAGGATCAATGTTGAACGAACGCTTTGCAGAATTATAGCAAATGAAATACTCACCTCCTCTTCCTCCTCCTCCTCCTCCTCTCCATGCTCCGCCTAGAATATAATTAATAAATTGAGAGAAAGAACATAATTTAAAAAGTAATACTTTGAGTGACTTCTTTTAGACTCGTTTATTCATGTTCCTCAAATGAACATCACCAAAGGCAGCCACAAAAGGATGAATACGCATAAATATGGATCAAGGATCAATGTTGAACGAACGCTTTGCAGAATTATAGCAAATGAAATACTCACCTCCTCTTCCTCCTCCTCCTCCTCCTCTCCATGCTCCGCCTAGAATATAATTAATAAATTGAGAGAAAGAACATAATTTAAAAAGTAATACTTTGAGTGACTTCTTTTAGACTCGTTTATTCATGTTCCTCAAATGAACATCACCAAAGGCAGCCACAAAAGGATGAATACGCATAAATATGGATCAAGGATCAATGTTGAACGAACGCTTTGCAGAATTATAGCAAATGAAATACTCACCTCCTCTTCCTCCTCCTCCTCCTCCTCTCCATGCTCCGCCTAGAATATAATTAATAAATTGAGAGAAAGAACATAATTTAAAAAGTAATACTTTGAGTGACTTCTTTTAGACTCGTTTATTCATGTTCCTCAAATGAACATCACCAAAGGCAGCCACAAAAGGATGAATACGCATAAATATGGATCAAGGATCAATGTTGAACGAACGCTTTGCAGAATTATAGCAAATGAAATACTCACCTCCTCTTCCTCCTCCTCCTCCTCCTCTCCATGCTCCGCCTAGAATATAATTAATAAATTGAGAGAAAGAACATAATTTAAAAAGTAATACTTTGAGTGACTTCTTTTAGACTCGTTTATTCATGTTCCTCAAATGAACATCACCAAAGGCAGCCACAAAAGGATGAATACGCATAAATATGGATCAAGGATCAATGTTGAACGAACGCTTTGCAGAATTATAGCAAATGAAATACTCACCTCCTCTTCCTCCTCCTCCTCCTCCTCTCCATGCTCCGCCTAGAATATAATTAATAAATTGAGAGAAAGAACATAATTTAAAAAGTAATACTTTGAGTGACTTCTTTTAGACTCGTTTATTCATGTTCCTCAAATGAACATCACCAAAGGCAGCCACAAAAGGATGAATACGCATAAATATGGATCAAGGATCAATGTTGAACGAACGCTTTGCAGAATTATAGCAAATGAAATACTCACCTCCTCTTCCTCCTCCTCCTCCTCCTCTCCATGCTCCGCCTAGAATATAATTAATAAATTGAGAGAAAGAACATAATTTAAAAAGTAATACTTTGAGTGACTTCTTTTAGACTCGTTTATTCATGTTCCTCAAATGAACATCACCAAAGGCAGCCACAAAAGGATGAATACGCATAAATATGGATCAAGGATCAATGTTGAACGAACGCTTTGCAGAATTATAGCAAATGAAATACTCACCTCCTCTTCCTCCTCCTCCTCCTCCTCTCCATGCTCCGCCTAGAATATAATTAATAAATTGAGAGAAAGAACATAATTTAAAAAGTAATACTTTGAGTGACTTCTTTTAGACTCGTTTATTCATGTTCCTCAAATGAACATCACCAAAGGCAGCCACAAAAGGATGAATACGCATAAATATGGATCAAGGATCAATGTTGAACGAACGCTTTGCAGAATTATAGCAAATGAAATACTCACCTCCTCTTCCTCCTCCTCCTCCTCCTCTCCATGCTCCGCCTAGAATATAATTAATAAATTGAGAGAAAGAACATAATTTAAAAAGTAATACTTTGAGTGACTTCTTATTTACTGGATGCAGCTAGAGATCAAAGATCATTCTTCACTATCAGGGGCTCGACTAGGAGAGCAGCAACGCGCGGCCAAAGATCAAAGATCAGTCGGCTAGATCAAACCGATGGATCGGGCAAAGGTGACAGCTAACGATAACCATCAAAACACGCGATTATCGGCGCAAAACGAAACGATTTTATCGCAAATCGGTCAGAAATGAAGCCAACCTGGCAGAGAGTAGATAATGATTCACCGGCAACCGCTAAGGGACGAGCAAACAAGCGATAATGATCAATAATACGCGAGAAATGAACGATAAATTAGGGAAAATGAGGGATTTAGCAGTGGCTTTGCATTGCGAAAAGGGTGAAAAGGGAAAGGAAAAGCTCTCGAAACGAAGCTAGCGAGACGAGATCCGGTCCGGTGGCCGCTATACCTTAGGGCTGATTTGCCCGCGCCGCGCACCTCTCTCACTGCCCTCTTTATCTCTGCGCTCTCTCCGAAAGGCATGCTCTATAGCATTTCTCTGTAAAGCAAGCTCGTTTCAACCAGCGCCGTTTCAATCCGTGACCTACCCTTAGGGTGCATTTAGCGGATAGGGGGTATTGATTTTCTTAGAACCGATGGGAGAAAGTTAGAGCTCACAGTTTCGAAAGTCAAAGTGAAAGTGCAATTAAGAGCTCTCTCTCCTTTTCCGTTGGAGATAATGGGAACTTTCAAGATCACTCTTTATGCCACAGTGATCATCGTATGTTGCAGAGGTGATGGAGATACTGTGATTTCTGGCAAACAACATGAATGCTATTCAAGTTTTTGCAACCATCCCACCTCCCATCCTTTCATGGTGTTCTTATTGTATACAGCGCATTGTACATTGTGACATGGTCCAATGTGTGTGATCGTGAAATTCACAATCTTTTCCCCATGAATGGCCTCTCTCATCTCACAATAATATCGCTTATCTCTCACTGAAGAGCGATAAAGCAAAGTGAAGAGACTGGAGTATTTCAAATTTGTACATGACTACAATGCGTGTAATTGTGCGTACTAAGATGTGTATTGAAAACATGAGGCCGATTTACAATCATCGTATCATTAATACTGCCAATAGTGGGTGTATGAATCATGTATCCCGTTACGGGCGGAACGCTTTATTGCAACCGAAATATGAGCGGAACTTCGTGCCGTTGATTACGCGGACCGGCCCTCCGGATCAGTCGAAGCTGTACTTCATCTGGAACTAAACGCCGGTTGTGGTGTAAGCATTAATAAACGTCGCCTGTCACATTTTCGACAGGACTGACAAGATTGGTAAACGTTGACCTCACCTTGTTCGGGAACGGGTCCGGCAGCGCGCGCAGATCCTCGATGGACGACTTGCAGAAGTCACGCAGGCCCTGCAATACCGTAATCCCATTCCTCGAAATAAGTCAGTCATCGATTGGCGAACTGATTCTTACCGTAATCCTCAGGTTCTCGGGCTCGTCGACGTTTGCGAACTTCTCGTCGTCAAAGATGCCGGCTAGCTCGCGCGCGTACGCCGACGTCTCCGGCGAGAGCGCGTACTTGTTGTGCATCTGCAAATTTGGAAACGTCGCTTGTCGAAATTTCGACAGCGTGAGCGATTAGTAAACGTCGCCCTCTACCTGGTTGTTCACGTGCAGCTCAGAGCGCGACGACTCGACGGGCGCCGTGAACGTCGACGACGTCTCCGATAGAGTGCGACTGCTGAAGAGGAGTAGTGTGAGCTTTACCGTATCCCTGTCAATTAAACCAGTCCTCGATCTGCGCACCTACCGTATCTCCGTGTACCGATACGACGGACGGCGACCGAGCCGGTCAATGGTCGAGTCGTCCTCATCAGTAGTGCAGTAGTCCTGGAATACGGTAGGTCCGCTGGGTCAGACACACGATTTGACGATCACTAGGTAAAATTCATGATCTCCAGATCACGATTGTGTCCCACAGAACCCGTCACATTGTGTCCCTTTTCTTTCACTGGCCAAGCACGGTAGGTCAGATTCATGACCGCCAGATCACCAATCTGCACGGCCGAACTACCGTATCACCTCCGAGTACTCCTCTCGGTCGGTCAGCGGCACGTCCACGTCCAGGTTGTACAGCTGCGCGAGGTAGTGGCTCCAAGCAATCTGGGAGGGGTACGGTAGGAGTTCGGTGGGGCACATTCATAAATTGATTGAAATGAGTAAGTTATTGATCAGCTAAACGATAGCTACCGTAATCCTGAGGTTCGGAGGGTCAGCTTCAGGCCTACCGTATACCTCGTTTCGGTCGATGTCGCCGGCCACCGTCTCCAGCGTGTGCAGCTGCGGCAGCACCACGGTACGGTAGAATCGATCCTGAGCGGAATGGGGGGTTACGGTAGGCTCAGTTGTCGATCCATTCATCAATCAACCGAGAGAGCTGGCGATAACGGTAAATAGTTACATCGATAGTTACATGCAACGATCAATCGATAACTGATGAATACAGTAGGATTACCGTACCCACTGATCGAACTGCGCCTGGTACGGGTTCTCGTCGGGTTCCATGGCGTGCTGCTGCTGCTGCGGTAGGTCGGGTACGGTATCCACCGTGAACGAGTCGGGGTAGGGTAACCTCCGGGGAGGCCGAGGGGAGGGAGGAAGGGAGAGGAGCGCGAGGCGTCGACCACTCCGCGCCGAGCGAAGAGTAGAAACTGGGGGGGGAGAAGAGGACAAGAATAGGAAAGTGTAATTTCGCAGAACAAAGCACTTTGAATGATTGAATGTGTGTGATTCAATGCAACAACACGATCAATACTTTATCCAATGGTGCAGAGAGAGGGCGGAGTACAGGGTGGAATCGGAGAGTACGGGTGGAACGATTAAATGCAAAAAGGGCTGCTACGCAAAAAGGGGCGGAGTCGGCTCATCGACCGATCCACGTTTTCCTCATTAGGTAGGAGAAGTCAGCAGGACCGCCCTCGCCACTGTCGAGAGAGCCATCCATCGCTCCCCGGCGGAACTGGAAAATGATGCAGTAGATAAGGTGGTAATGGTTACGGTAGGTACGGTAATCAATATGGTATTCAGGCAGTCAGTGATGGCGAAAACGAAGACCGTGGTCACAGTGACAATAGCTGTGATTGACAACAAGAAGATACGATAGAATAAGAAAGATTAGAGAGTTTGTTTTCGATTTGAAATTTTAAAAACTTAAATAATTCTCACCTTGAGATGTCCATCGGAGGGACCGAATCCAGTGAGGAAGCGCTTCTTTTCGGTCATGAATCGTTTCCTCTG